>JAYMFT010241886.1:0-11037 GCA_038088735.1 Panulirus argus | reverse complement strand
GAAGCCCCCCCCACCCCACCCCACCCCCCACTAAATCGAGGGTGTTGATGTTTAGAGTATGGATTTGATTTATAGTCTCAGTTGATGGTGATTGGTTTCCATGGTATTTACAGACTTTACAAGTGAGATACATTTCATATTATAGTTTACTTGTTTGCCTTATTGGATCATGAAGAGAAAAAGTAATGTTTGATTTTTAGGTTTTAGTTGATTTATGAATAATTTTTAAGATTACTTGGTTTAGTGTAGGTTGTTTTTGATGACTCAACCTTACCTGTGCAGCAGTAAATATTTTGGTTTGATTTACATGTTACAGTCTTACCTGTTTAGTAGTTCAGTGACTGCTGTATGAAGAATTTGAAACTTTTTTTTTTTTCCTTGCCATAGATTGATGAAGGGTGTAAAGCATCAGACTTGAACATCACACCTCCCACAACAGAATTGCCACCAAAACCTTGGTGGGATGCAGAGGCTGACCGTTCTCTTCTGGTTGGTGTGTATAAACATGGCTACGAACGGTACAATGTAATGAGAAATGATCCCACACTTTGTTTCCTTTCGCGTTGTGGACCACCTGACAAAGCAGCACTGATGGCTGAGATGAACACTGCCATGTAAGTGATGTGATATATTAGTTCTTTATAACCAAAGAATCAGTTTTTAGTCATATATATTGATTATGTCTTTATATATTATCTGTGGGGATAGGGGAGAGAATACTTCCCATGTATTCCCTGCATGTCATATAAGGCGACTAAAAGGGTTGGGAGTGAGGGGCTAGAAATCCTCCCCTCCTGTTTTTACTTTTCCAAAAGAAGGAACAAAGACATGGGCTAGATGAGGATTTTTTCCTCTTGAGACTCAGAATTGCCCTCGGTTCAAAACATTTAAATTATTATCAGTGAATTGTATTTTTCATAGATTTTTTCTACACAGTTCTCTTAGTAGGATCTTATCTAATACATGAATTAAGAATTATCTACACATTTCCTAATATATTAGAGAAAATAGTTGAGATACATGGAACTCTTACCTAACCTTTGGCTCAAAACATTCACTGTGTAATATTTGAGTACTTTGGTAAATTATATTTCTCATATTTTTTACCGTCTTCTCTCTTGGTTCTTCCCTTTTGCATGAATTATTAATCATCTTCATATCCAGAAAAATATGAGAAAATTTTTACCTAACACTAAAAAGCTTGCAATTGCCTTTGGTTGTATCTGCCAGGTTTGAGTATGCATGACCAATTGGTTGTGTGAATTTGAGATTGACATTGGTTATAGCTGCCAGGTTTGAGTTTGCTTGCTTAGCTAGCCTCATAAATTTGAGTTTTATGTTTGGTTCTTAAGATAATGGGTTTAGTTTAGGAAGCCACAATATGTTATTTAGTAGAAAAAATATGCCAATTCACCATACTGCCATATAATTTTTAACATTCACCATACTGTCATATAATTTATAACAAGTAAAGAACCATAGCAATACTTATTTATGTTACCCAATGGGAACCCTAGCCTTACTTATGTGGACTGCTTCTTCCTCCTCTCACTGAAATTTGAAGGTGCACTTTTTGTGTATATAATGATTACTTATGTCACAAGCAACTTCATTTAGCTTTGGGAAAAGTCCTGGCATGTCAGTTACCTATACAATGGGAAGGGGAAAGATATTTCTCTGGTGCTCCTTGTTATGTGCATTGGTTACCTTCTGCAACAAGCATGCACATCCAGTACAGGCCTGCGAATTGTGATACTCTCTAGGGTACTAATGAAAAGTGATATTGACTCTGCAGATGTTGAATGGTTTCAACTTAAAAAGGTCATAGTTTTGATTATAATAAAGAAATTGATCTTGATTACTAGTATTGTTTAGGGATTTAGTGATTAAAAGGTCATAATTTTGATTATAATAAAGAAATTGATCTTGATTACTAGTATTGTTTAGGGATTTAGTGATAGTGACAATGAACCTGCAGATATTGAACAAGTGTCGTCTCTGGAAAGTGACTTAGGAGATAAGGGGAATATCTTCCAGCACAGCTAAGGAGAGTGATGATAATTTTTTTAGAAATAGCCCATCTGTCAACCTAAATTTAACACACAGGTGCCACTGGTCTTCCCCAGTATGGGCAACTGAGGCCCTAATCAAGGTGATATCATTAACGATATATATATAGGGCAGAAAGAATACTTCCCATGTATTCCCTGCTTGTTGTTAAAGGTGACTAAAAGGGGAGGGAGCGGGGGGCTGGAAATCCTCCCCTCCTGTTTTTACTATACCAAAAGAAGGAACAGAGAAGGGGGCTAAGTGAGGGTTTTCCCTCTAAGGCTTAGCCCTCTGTTCTTAACGTTACCTTGTTAATGCGGAAAATGGCGAATATGTATGAAAAAAAAAAAATATATATATATATATATATATATATATATATAAACACATACCTCAGCCTAAGCCAGGGATCCATGTTATCGACCAACCCCTAGGGGTGGATGAACCACTGGGTTGACAGTGGACTGACTGACACAACCAGGATTCAAACCTATGGGCTTGACCTGGGTGGCCTTTAAATATATCACAATCAGGAATGCAAGCCGCTTCTCTGTGTGGTAAGCAATTTATTCCCGAGTGCATTATTTTGTGCAGTCTAATACAGGGATGAATAATAAACAAGGTGTTACAGAGAAAAGTAATGAATGAAAGATTTTTCATTTGATGTTTGATGACTTAATCATATATCACAGTGTAAGACAAACAAATATTATTCATGAAGTACTTATGAAACTTATGATCGTATCAAGTGGAATGGCACTACCAGTGATGAAATGATTGTTTTCCTTGCATTGATGTTGTTGGTGCCACTTGTGAGGAAATATTCACACGAAGAATATTGGTCAAAAACTCTTCAACTTAAATGCAAATGTTCAGCAAGTATGTGAGTAGAAATTGCATTCATTTACTTGAGATTTGTACATTATGCAGATGGTAATATATGGGCTTTCTATTGAAAAAAATGTGTGTGTAAATAGATGGAATGGAGTATTTGAAAGATTTATAGAGCTAAAACTTTTTCTCAAACATCATAGGGAGAGATATATGATGTGCAATGACAGCAAGAGATTGGTTGTGAGGTAATGCAGTTTTCTTCACCTGTTCCTGGTGCTACCTTACTAATGCGGGAATTGTTGAACAAGGATGAAAAAAGTCTTTATCGTAATTAAAAACATTCCAGTTTACGTGGATGATTAATTGTACATAGGAAGGCACCTCTCATGGAAAATCAATTTTGGAACACTGGGGTTCACAAATGTTCAGGCTGGGTAAAGGTAGGGACATCCAGTTTGATAGTATACTGTACATGGCATATCATAGATCAGAGACCTTTGCATCCTAGAAGAGGGTATCTCTTGGTTATTTACAAGGCATTTCATGAAGATTAGAGACATCTACATGATAAAAAAGAAGAACTCTAGGTTATAAACACAAACATGTTTCTCTACAATAGTTTTGTGGTGTTTTATTCTTGTATTGTAAACTTTTTTTAGCCTTTTTTTGGCATTTATCCTGAATATTTTGTTTTTCTAGCCCTTTATTCTTTATTTAGCTTAGATTTAATTCTCAAACAATCATTTATTGTAAGTAAAAATGTTTTTAGTGTCTTGGACCATGTTCTCCATCAAAATAGACTGTTTATGGGGATTATGCTCAAGATTTTTCTGTAATTCTGACCAAAATTACTATTATCATCATCTTTTCTTCAGTGGCATACTTTTTTTTCTTAGTTCTTTTTCTGGACAGTTTGTTGATTAAATTCTGAAGGTAGTCAGTAGGAGATGGCATACCTGTGACTGTAGGCCATCAAGTTTTCAGTTTACATAAATTCAAAATGTAGTAATCATCTCTACAGCTAGTTTACATTTAAACACAAATATTGATGCATTTTCGTACAAAAAATTCAGAATGATATTTTGCAACCTTTTTTATCCCCAGAAATGAGGATGATATGGAAAAAGAAGATAGAGAGGATGATAAAGATGATGAGGATTCCAATCAGACACCACTACCATCAAGCCCAGCTGTGTCCACTACTACATCCAAATCTGATGATGATAAGTTTGATGAAAAGGATGACAAATCGAGTGCAGATAAGAAGTTCCTCAATTTCCCGTCCACATCTGATATTAATGGTCGATTAAGGAGGCTAGTGACGTGTTATCAGCGTAATAACAGGAAGAATGATCTCCGAAATGAAGCTAAGGTTAGGGTGAGTAGGACATAGACCATATTATGATCCTTGTTTTCTAAACGGCTGTATATGATTACTTAAGAAAGTGGATGACAGTGTTGTTGATTGGTTATTTAGGGTTTTCATTGTATGTGTGGATCATAGTGAGGTGTCTGAGGATTAGCGGAATGCATGTGTAGTTCCATTGTGTAAAGTTAAGAGGGATTAAAGTGATTGTTCAATCTACAGAGGTATAATTTTGTTAAATGTGCTTGGTAAGTTGTGTGTAAGGGTATTGATTGAGAGGGTGAAGGGATGTACTGAGCATCAGATTAGGAAGGAGCAGTATGATTTCAAAAAAGGTAAAGGTTTTTTAGATCAGGTGTTTGCATTAAAGAATGTATGAGAGAAATACTTACGAGAAACGGATGAATTTGAATGTGGCATTTGTGGTTCTGGAGAAAGCACATGATAGAGTTGATAGAGATGCCTTGTGGAAGGTCTTTAGAATATACAGTGTGTGAGGAAAGCTACTAGAAGCAGCGAGGAGTCTATATTAATGGTATGAGGCATGTCTACGTGTAGGGAGAGAGGATAGTGAATGGTTCCAAATGAAGATTGGCCTGCAAAGTGGTGTGTGATGGTCATTTTAATTTGTTTATGGATGGTATAGTGAGTGAGGTGTCTCCCTCATGTTTCCTTATTGTTGAGGACCTAGTCAAAATTGCATGGTACTGGTGTTTCCCCATATTTGATGGAGACAAGTTTTAGTGTTTACTGGAAAATTTCTTTTACCATCGTGTCATTGAGCACACATGGATGTGCATGACTGATATACCATCATTACTTGATCCTGACTAACCACATATTACCATTGATATTGAAAGTATTAAGTATGAAAAATTCATCATGTAATTCTCCAGTTAACTATACGGTAAAAGAGGATATCAAAGAAGCAGGGGTGAGAATGTTGTAGAAAGGAGATAAAATCATAGAAACTATGCAGACCTTAACAATATGTATTAACATAGATTGGGAAATGGAGTACAGTAGGTAGGAATTAGGGCTTAGTGGAATGAGTTTCTGTGAAATTTACAGTGGAGTTGGGACATGGATGCCTCTAGCCTTAAATACAGGAGAACTGGTAAGAAAGAGGAAAGAATGGTTTAATAAAAGATATCAACAAGCAGAGGAGCTTCAAAATATGCAGTGGCGAAAATATAGATGGCACTTCAGCCAGCAGCATTTGCAAGGTATGAGAGAGCAAGGAACATGTATAACAGGATAAGAAAGGAGGAACAAAGAATATTGAATAGAATATTGTGGACAAGGCAGGAGAGAATCCAACACGTGCATAATTTCATCAAAAATCAGTTGTTAGTAAGAGCAGCTAATCAGGCTTAGATGTTCAGAGGGTAGAATTGTTGAGGATGATCTAAGGATTTTGAGGAACTGTTTAACATGTTGAATTAGACACTGTATCCCCAAGAGTAAGATGGAATGTGGAGGAGGTTTTAAAAAACATAAAGTTATCAAGAAAAGACATTAACAGAATGTTTAAAGGTCTTGACCCATATGAGGCTCATGGTCCTTGTGAAATCTCACCATAAGTGCTGAAGATGTGTGCATATGTGAAATACTGATCAAGATGTTGCTGGAGAGAGATACAGTGCTAAGGGAATGGAAAATGGTAAACATGCTTATCTATAAGAAAGGAGACCGGGAGGAGACACCAGTCTCACTGATGATGGTGGTCTGTAAGGATCTAGAAAAGATAATTTGAAAGAAAGTGGGGTAAGTTACTTAATACATGAGAAACTACCCAAATGAAAAACAGCACAGTTTTAGGGAAAGGAGGTCATGCGTAACTAACCTTGTATATTTCTACATGAGTAAGCATTTTGTCTTGGACAAAAGTAAAGATTTGGAGGATTGTTTGTATCTGGACTGCCAGAAAGTATTTGACTTTATCCATCATAGAAAGCTGATTAAGAAGCTGGATTAAGTGGGACACCTCTTCAGTGGATAGAAGATTATCTCAGTGGAAGGGAATAGAGATTGCAAGTCAGATGTGCCTCCTCCAAATGGATCAAGGTGACCAGCAGAGTGCCACAGCATTCTGCTTTGTGATATTTACTCTTTTTATTTTATGTAAATGATTTTCCTGAAGGTAGACTGTGTTCTGAAATTGTTTGCAGATGATGCAAAAATCAGTGGGTAAATGAAAATTAAAAGGAGAATTGTTTTAGCTTACAAAGGAACCCAAACTTACTCCAAAGATTGTTCGATACGTGGTAGATGAAATTCAACCTGAACAAATGTAAAATAATATGGTTGGATGGAACAGAGTGAAAGAAGGCCTAAATATGATTATTATCTAGCAGTAAATAAGCTTCAGGTTTGTGTGTGTGAGAAGGACTTGGGAGTTGACATCATCCCAAACCTGTTGCCAGAGTCCAGTATCAGGAGAATGATTTAGGGTACAAACTGTCAGCAAGCAAAAATCAGAATACCATTCAGTTGTATGGATAAGAAAATATTTTGCAAGTTGTTCATATCCTACACAAGTCCAAAAGTAGAATTCACTTCTCAAATTGGTCATGGCACCAAAAGAAGCACAAAGAGCTAATATAGAAGGTTCAAAGGAGGGCAACAAAGATGGTACCACAATTAAGAAAGCTAAGTTACATAGAAAGGCCAAAGACTTTAAGTTTGCCCTCTTTGGAAAGGAGTTAAGTTATTAGATTAGGTCAGTGACATGAATAATTGTGAGATGTAGGTATAGAGCAACTAGAGGACAGAACTTGAAATTGAGTTAGAAATATGTTAATGAAAAGGTAAAGAAGTTTATATTATATGAATGTTGGATGAATGGAATAAGATGACAGAGAACATGGTTAATGCAGACAGCGTACATGAATTTAAGAAGTTTTTTAACTGTACAGAATTTTTAGGTTATGGGTTCCCACAAGTAAAAAACTTACTTTGCTTATAGTAGACATGGATAATTACAAGTAGTTGATTACACAAACACACGCACACCATGTGCCTACATGCAAATATTTGAAAAGCTTTCATTTACATAGATAAGCTTTTTATATCCTACATAAGGCCAAAACTAGAAAATGCTTCTCTGGTTTAATCATCACTCCTGAAGACACACAGATAATTAATAGATGGTTCAGAGGAGAGCATCAAAGATGGAACCAGAATTAAAAGAGGTGAGTTACAGGGAAAGGCTAGAGGCTTTAGATTTGCTAGACTTGGCAGAGAGAAGAGTGGGGGGTGACCTGATAACATTCATAAGTTTTTAAAACACTGATTACGTTGACTAAATGGTTCAAAGAGAGATGAATGGATGGAGCGACCACAGGACATCACATGAAATTTAGAAACTTGGTAAAATCCTGTGGTTTTAATGGGTAGCGTTTCTGACTGAGATGCATTCACGGGCTGCCCAGGGTCGAGCGCATAGGTTTGAATCCTGGTTGTGGCAGTTGGTCCACAGTCATCCCAGCTGTTCATTCACCCCTAGGGGTTAGTCGATAAAATGGGTACCTGGCTCAGGCTAGGTTATAGAGAGAGAGAGAGTTAATGGAATGGCCGTGATTAGGGCCTCAGCTGCCCGTGTTGTCTCAGATAAAGAAAAAAAAAAGGTATAGCTTAAGATTGGGGGATGAATGGAATAAGGTGGCTGAGAACAGGGTTAATGCTCACGCCATACTTAAGTTTCAGAAGTTGTATGGTGGTAGAGAATGACCAAGAGATAGGGCCCCTTGAGTGAAAAATCACTCTTAGTGCCAAGATGCTTTAGCTGAATACCTTTTTTTCTTCTTCTTCTTCTTCAAGATGAGTATACATATTTCTTCAGGTTGAGGTTACAGATATATGAATCAAGGCATAACAATATCTTTATTGCCTTCATCATATATATAATTTCATTTTCCTATGTTTTGCAGGGTTTTGATCACTATTTGGCAGACAAGTTAATGAGACGAGAGCGCATGGCTGAGTACATTCGAGAACGAGAATTGCGAAAAACAGATTATAATCAACGCCGTTGGTCAAACAGAGAACAAGCAGAGTTTTATCGCACCATATCAACCTTTGGTGTTGAGTACATAAGGTGATTATATACTGTTTCTTACTTTGTGGATTACAAAAGCTCACAGTAAAAATGTTTATAGTGAGTTTTATAGTAGTATTTGCTGTGTCAAATGCATGAAGAAATGTATTGAATGTGTGAAGAAATACCAGGAGAGATTAAGGTAGAATGGTAAAGGTGAAAGTAGATGAAGCAAGAGGAGTGGACAAGGAATGGGATGTATTTAGGGAAGCAGTGCTGGTATGTATGAGAGGTGGATATGGCATGCAAAAGGTGGGAGATAGGCAGATTAGAAAGGGTTTGAATGGGGGGATGAAGTAATGTTGCTAGTGAAAAAGAAAGAGAGGTGTTTGGGCAGTACTTACAGGGAAGAGTTGCAAATGACTGGTGTGTGTATAAGAGAAAGTGGCAGGAGGTCGAGAGGAAGTTGCAGGGTAGGAAATAGAGGACAAATGAGAGTTGGGTTGAGTGTGTATCAGTAAACTTTAGGGAAAATAAGATGCTGTTGAAGGTCTTAAGAATATATGATGTGGGAGGAATGCTGCTAGAGGTGGTGAGAAGTTTTTATCAAGGTATAAGGTATGTGTATCAGTAGAAAGAGACGAGAGTGAATGGTTCCAAGTGAATGTTGGTCTGTGGCAGGGTTGTGTGATATCACTATGGATGTTTGATTTGTGAAAGTCTTGGAAAGAGGGGTGAGTATGCAGTCCGTAGGGAATGAAAGGGGCAGGGAAGGGAGACTTGTTGTTTGCTGATGATGCAGCACTGGTGAAAGATTCGAATGTAAGACTGCAGAAGTTAGTGACTGAGTTTGGGGGGATGTGTGAAATAGGAAGTTGAGCATAAATGTGATTGAAAGTAAGGTTTAGCAGAATTAAGGGATAGATTAGTTGGGTTATAAATTCGAATAGAGAAAAATTGAAGGAAGTGAAGTGTTTTAGGTAACTGAAGTGGATGTGGCAGCAAATACTACCATGGGAGTGCAAATGAGTCATAGGATGAGTGTTAGGATGAAGGTTCTGGGAGCACTGAAGAATGTGTGGAGAGATTGTTATCTGGGAGGGCAAAAATGGTTATGTTTGAAAGTTAGTTGTCCCAACATTATTACAGGGATGTGAGGCTTGTCTATAGATAAGACTATGCAGAGGGTGGGTGAGTTGGAAATGAAATTATTGAGAACAATATTTGGTGGTTTGATTGAGTAAGTAATGAAAGGGTACGAGAGATGTGTGCTAATAAAAAGGGTATGATTGAGAGAGCTGAAGAGGGATGTCCTGAAATTATTTGGACACAGCGAGAGAATGAGTGAGGAAAGGTTGACAAAGAAGATATACTATTCACAAATAAAGGGAACAAGGAGAATGGGGAGACCAACTTGGAGATGGAAGGATGGAGTGGAAAAGATATTGTGTGTTCAGGGCCTGATGATGAAAGGTGTGCATGGAATAGAGTGAATTGGAATGATGTGGAATACAGGGGTCAATATGCTATCAGTGGACCGAAACAGGGCATGTGAAGCATCCTGGTTAAGATATGGAAAGTTGTGTGGGTTTTGGTTGTGGATAAGGAGCTGTAGTTTTGGTGCATTACACATGACAGCTAGAGAATGGATGTGAGCGGATGCGGCTTTTCTTCGCCTGTTTCTGGCACTTTCTTGCTAACGCAGGAAATGCTGATCATGTATAAAAAAGAAAAATTTTGTGTTGTATTAATGTAAGCAAATCTTTTCTTTTCTCTAAGTATTTTCTGTTTTACTTCATTGCAGAAAAGAGAAGAGGTACGATTGGTCCAAGTTCCGCACACTGTCAAGGTTAGAGAAGAAATATGATGAGACTTTGACAGAATATTTCAGGGCCTTCATGGCTATGTGCAAAAGGCAGTGTGGTATCCGTTTATCAGAAGAGGAAAATGAGAGTGAGTTTTTTCCTTTATTGTTTTTTTCTCATTCATTTGTACAATATTGTTTTTAAATGTAAATGACACCCTTTCCTTTTGATTAGAATACATGGAAGCCTACTTGCATTACACAATAGAGTTTTAGAGTACCCTTGTAATACAGTAGCCTGCCAGATGTAAACAAACCTTGTGTAAATTCAAATTAGGATTTAAACCCTTAGTTGTAGTCAGAAGTATGATAGAGATACTACTAATCTAATAATTTTTTTCATATGTTTGCCATTTTCAGTGTTAGCAAGGTAGTGCCAGGAACAGATGATGAAATAGTCCCATTTACTCTCATTCACTTTCTTGCTGTCATTTATAATGCACTGATATCATACCCCCCTATCCACAACCAGGCCCCACAACCTTTTCCATGGTTTCTCCTGACTTTCTCATATTCTCTGGTTCAGCCCATTGATAGCACTTTGTTCCTTCTCATCAAAATTACTCCAGTTTGCTGGAAATCTTCCCCTCCAGTTTTCACTTTTCCAAAAGAAGGACCAGAGAAGGGGGCCAAGTGAGGATTTTGTCCTCTAAGGCTCAGTCCTCTGTTCTTAACGCTACCTTGCTAATGCGGGAAATGGCAAATATGTATGAAAAAAAAATATTTATATATATTTATTATACTTGATCGCCGTTTCCTGCATCAGCGAGGTAGCGCCAGGAAACAGACAAAGAAAGACCCTTCCCCCACATACACACATATATACATAAATGCACATATATATATATATATATATATATATATATATATATATATATATGCACT
>JAYMFT010241865.1:0-10000 GCA_038088735.1 Panulirus argus | reverse complement strand
CTCCCTCACGCTCCCTTGTATCTTCAGCACATAATGTTCATATTGAGAATTTCTTTTGATTATCTTCAGGGATTGCAAGGTCAAGAAATATAGTGTGTGTGTGTGTATGTGTATGTGTGTGTGTGTGTGTGTGTGTGTGTGTGTGTGTGTGTGTGTGTGTGTTTGGGTAATAAGACTTTCTGTGTGGCAAAGTAGCATTGCGACACAGAAATGGAAAACAGACCCTCGCGGTCTGTGGCATAAATTTTAAGTTATTTTAGCTGTGTCACACAAGGAAGACAGTAATAAACATTGGCTTGGCTACTGACGGTTATTTTGCCCAGGGTCTGGATACAACAACTTACAGTTCCCATGTTTGGCAATTCCAGTGTAATCTCTGGAAGGATAATGTTTGGAAATTACGTGAAGTGAAGGGAGGAAAACGTGGACAGTCGAGTTTGGCGCCAGAAGTGAACCCCCGGCCGGAGGCTCCACAAGAACAATAGGTATTGTAAAAGAGACAACACGTAAGCGTAAATAAGCAGATAAGTAAGGAAGAAACAAAAAGATTTACGAGGCCACAGTAAGTCCTATGTTTGTCTAGTGGTATCTAAGCGTGATGATGTCATCCTCCCAGCTTTAGAAATTACTAAGAGAAGTAATATTGCTATCGACTTGAAAGACGAGTCGCGGTTATACAATAACTATGTCCGGCACATGATCCAAGTGTTGACATCCCGCCCGCCATACACAGATATGAAAGAACGAGGAATAACTTACATGAAGGTCTATTGCAGCTGCTGAAACTGTGGGAAAGTTAGGGTCAATCTGCTTTAAATTTTGGGAACGTTTGCATCACATGTTGTGGGCAGGATGTTGAGTGACTTCACTTGACCTGAACCAACAAAACATGAGCATCCCTCATGACGTGTGAGGAAGCCATGCGGAATCTATCGATAAACAAAGAAACAATTTCCTCAACACTTTTATACGTATTTACTTTTGAAAAACCAGAGTTCCTTGTCAGACGTGTGTGTCCGGCGCCTCACAATTTATGACCAAGGCTCGAGGGTTAGCGGCAGCAGGAGGGCTATAGAGGTCAGCAGGGGGTCAGCAGGGGGTGTAATATCTCATCAGACTCTTCAGGCAGGTGTAGCCGCACGCACCTGCTGCGCTGCCGTCCTCGTCCTCTTCAGGAAATGTAAGAGATAATGCTGACCCGAACTTTTGTTGGTAACGCTGCTGGACTGCTCGTATCCGCTGGTAACATTGATATTTGGTAACACTGTTCTATCAAAGGTAACTGTCTTTAGCCAGTGACGGGCCCCAGGCGGGGGCGGGACATTAGGTCTCGGTGCACGCGCTGGAAGGACCCTGCGTGTTACAACTTATTACAAGAAAGGAAGAATTCTTTTGCAGCACCTTTACCAGAGGAATATTATATTCCACAAAATCTGTCCTTTTAAAAACACATTTTAGCTGGTTTAGAACATTTTGATTTCTGTTTCTTTTTTTCATGAGTACACGTACGTTTTGTATTTCTCATGAGATGCATTATTCACATTATTCTTGTGCTTGCATCTGGGAAGGAAGAGAACATATTGTTCATCCAGAGCAATTTCCAGTTCTTGTGTGTTTTTTTTTCAGGTTGTTATTCCTTTTGGTGTATGTACACACGGTCAAAAAAGTATCTGTGCAATTTTGTGTTTGACGTTATGACATAGTGGCTGATGGCATTTAACAATTGCCGTAGGGTTTTGCCACACTCTGGTAGTTTTGTTTCCTGTTATGGTGAGATATGGAGAGCAAGTGTCATTTCGTGTCATTTGCCATTATACTTTTCTTTAGTGTGTTATCTCAATAGTTTAGAGTGAGAGATAAGTTTACATCAACGTCACATTGGCAAGAACAAAACGATTTGGTGCCATGTTGTTTACTCTGATCTATGCGTGCCAGGGAGGCTGTGTGACTCCAGGCTCAACATGTGAGGGGTGGTTGTGGATTGTGTGCTTGGGGAAGGGAAGAAGGGTGGGGGGAGTTGTCTAGGGACCTACTTGCAGCCATGATGTGGGAGAAGTTGATAAAGGTCGTCTATAACCTCTCGTGACCTTCTTTACTACAACTGGATCTGACGGAGACTGTAGCAAACCTCTCTGAACTGTATATTCTCTCTCTCTCTCTCTCTCTCTCTCTCTCTCTCTCTCTCTCTCACCCACCTGAAGGCTGCGGGGTGTCATCTTACTCACCATACACACCAGTCAACCAGACTAACCTGACCCGTCCACTTCAACATGAAACACTTGAGTAACACCTTACAACAGAAAACGGGAAGCTTGACTGTCATGTCTCGTCTTAGAGTGTTCGTTTGATTGACTACTTTGGATATTTCACGATTTGTGTATTTCATTGTAAATGATCGCTTAACTGTAGGAGCTGTATGGGTATACGTCCATTAGCCTCATATATACAAGAAGTACGAACATACCTGGTTTTCTCATATGTGTTTCTCCGTAGAGTAAAAGACTTCAAATATAATTAAGGCTGCGCGAATCTCTATACATCTGGCAAATCATATGAATGTGTATTGCGAGAGTATGTATATCTACAGACTTTGCCTTTTCTGGAGATTTATTTTTTTCAGAGAAATAGGCTATTTGTTCCACATTATTTCCATAGAATTTATATACGATTAGAAGTGCGTCAGACAGCATACGATGTGTAAAATGAGAGAAAAGGATGCACGAAAGCGGTTTATATATATATATATGATCTATAATAGCTCCAGAACCCCTTTCTTGAAAGGGTCCTGGTGTTACTCCAGAAGCCCTTTTCCAGGAGTTCCCACAGCTCCAAGGCTGCGTTACTTGCAGAAGCAGGGAAATGGTGGGAGCCTTTGGAGTGGGAAATTCTTCGATGATACAGTGCTTCTTTTCGTTGACAGACGATCAAACAGCCCCGCCGAAGGTAACTCTTCATTCCCAGTGTACCCACAGGCAAGCGGAGTCCATGACGGAATGATTCCTGAGCACAACGGTGCGATCCTTCGGCACGATGGTGCGATATCTGAGCACCAAGGTACGATCCTTAATCACGACAATATGAGCCTAGGGCGCAACGATAGACAAGGGGTCGTGCCTTCATGTTTAAGGCACTGAATCCATAATTTAGCTACGTAGTCTGTCGTCTCCTGGAACAGGCAGGCCTTCCATTGTGCCTAAAGGGGTCACGTTGGTCGCAGGTGTTCAGTGCTGTCGTTGGCTGACCACGTGAGGCGTCCTTCCAACGTAAACATAGATCAGCTGTTTCATGCGAATCGTATACTCATTACTGTGTCTAATATTTCTGTGGGTTTTGAATAACTATGTACATTTGTTTTATAATATAAATTCCTTTTTCATGTACACTAGCCCCATACTGTATCCTTCATCTATATTGCCCTGTATGATTATTCAGTATATGTTATTCTTTACAGTAATAGACTACTCTCTCCCCCCCCCCTCCTCCCTCCCTCATGTCAGTGTTGCCAGTTGAAGAGTTCTGACGTCTACAACTTAGGTTCGGATTTGGTCATGTCGTGTGAGTTTTGGCGACCAAACCGCGCTCAGTAACGCCTCAAGGAGACGGAATCAAGGACATCCTTGGTACCAACTAATGTGACCTGTTTACTGCACGCGGCTCAGATTCTTATTCCCGTCACGTTCTGTATAATGTCACAGGCTCCGTCCAGGTGAAAGGACTGGAAACCTTTAGAATAATCGATTGATCTATTCCACCTTTGTTTGTTTTGAGTCCCTCTTCGAATGCCTTCCTATACAGTGGTATGTTTGTTTGTACAACACTGCGCTAATTAAGGTTCGTATAGGTGAAACCGTCAGCTATCGTTGTCAAGGTGGATTACCTGAGAAATAAAGCGAATCATGAGGTATATAATCATAAACGGCACAACATGCCTCAGAAATCAGTACAACGATCACAATGCAACTATTATGTCTTTGTCCCACAGAAATAACCCACACGTAACTTCTGACGACGTGGGGACCACTCTCTCTCCCTTACCATCAAGCCAGTTGTATTTAACTTTCCACAAATAACCAGAACTAGGCGTAGTTAGTAGCCCACCCCTCCCTCCCCTCCCCTCCTCCAATGACAGCCCGCGAAATTGGCGTCGGAAGAGAAGAGGAGAAAAATATAAAGAAAAAAGAGCATCATATGGTGTGCGGGGAGGCGGTAGCGACAGGTGGGTAGGTCCGCCGTGCGTGAAATTATCCAATACCATACATAACTTTCCCTTGTGGTTGGCGGAGGGGAAGGATCACGGGGATCCGTGGGAACCTGTGGGCTCCTGGGAAGCTAAGTCTTAGGCTTAGATACATAAGGTGGTGGCCATTGTCACGCTGGATGTAGGCTTATACGGCCGAGATTTTAGGTTGTCATAGTCTGAGCTGTTGCCTTTTGAAGGCATTGAGTCTATGCCTGATATGTAAGCTTGTCATAGCCTAAAGCGTGACCTTGTCATATCCTAAGATGTGAGCTTGTCATAGCCAAAGATGATATAAGCTAGTCATAGCCTTTCTTATTTTGGATATAAGTTTATGGATTCAAGTTAGAGTCCTGCAGTTCGGCTTTAAGCCTCAAGCTTGTAAAGTTTTATGTAACCTTAAAGTGAGCTTGTAATTTTGGATACAAAAGTACCGTAACCTTTTGGAAAGTCAGCTTGTAATGATCCTATTCTTGATGTGGTCTTGTCAGCATAGATCCTCACGCGTCAGCTTGTCCTCTGACGTGTACACCAGATGAGAAGACAGGACGGGACGAAGTAATAGAAAGAAAAAAATATTTAGCCCAAAAAGAGAGACATTTAATGATCCATATGATGTTGGTGAGAGTGGCCAATATTCGACCTGGGAAATATGAGAAATACGAGAAGTCGGTCGGGTTAGAATCTATAGAACTAATCATCGAACTTACACAACCGATTTAGTGTTCAGTTTCACGTGTGACTGTGAGAAATGTATCCACCACAACCGAGCTGCTTCCGCTTCCTTTGACTGACGCCCACTTCGTTGATGTATTCCCGCCACCGCTGAATTCCATCACTAGCTGCTGACCCTCACCACTAGTGCTGATGCACATCACTTATGCTGACCTACATGTCTACTACTGACCTTCACTTCAACCGTTGACCTACATCACAACCGCTGACCTACACCCACTACTGCTGATCTACACCTACTTCACACACAGAGGTGTATCAGGTGCTGCCCCTCTTATAGATCCTCTAGGTAGGGTGACCACCACCTTTGCCACCACCACCAGCACCACCTACGTCACCACCACCACCACCACCACCACCACCAATCCAGCTGACTCTTGCACCTCTCTCCACCCTTCCATCTCCGCCACACACTCAGGAGTATCTTGAACAAAAAATAAATGTATATAAGAATATAGTAAACGTACCCAAGACCCAAGGAGACGATCCCTGTGGCCTTCAGAAGAGTTCAGTAACTCTGAGGGCAGCGTGCATGCGGGCGAGCAAGGTCATAGGTAGATAATGTCGGTAAGAAGGTAGAAAGGTAGATGGGGCAGAAAGCTATGTATGTAAGTAGGTAGATAGATAGGTAGGTGGGTAGAAGGGTAGGCAGGTAGAAGGTGAGAACGTAGGTAAGTAGAGGGAGGGAAAAGTCAGATATCTTTTTATCAGGGTGCTACAAGTGAGGCTGAGGCAGGCTTGTAGGTAGGCAGGTGGCCAGACCGTATGGAGCGGTAGGCCAGCTGGCCAGAAGGCTTCCAAGGTTGTCTAGAGAGGCGGGCCAGCAGTTGAGAAGGAGAGGTAATCCAGAAGGTAGTGACGGTAAGCAGGCCATTTAGAAGAACAGGTTGCAAGTGGCAAGTTGGAGAGGCCATTGAGAGTGGCACGTCTGTCAGTGGAGTGGTTCCTAACCCATCGAGTGAGATAGATGAGGACGTAGGGAGATAGCCAAGTTGTCTAAAGATGGACGGTAGGTGTAGGGGTGTAGAGAGTCAGATCAGCATGCACGAAAGTGAGCAGGCCTTCTAGAAAGACAAGTAAAGGTATGAAGGTAAGGCAAGCCATCTAGGGAGGTGGGCCAGCAGGTCTGCAGGCAGAATCGAACACCTTGCTGGGCATCGCCCACCGGATCTATGGCGCCACACCTCGTCATGCAGGCAGTGGTGTGCGTGACGGTACATGACTCCCTCTCATTACCAGATGCAAAATAAATGTCTTTTCAAAGTAAGAAAAAATCTGTTTTAATCAACTCTATGATTCAGTCGTTAAAGGCTAAAAGTTTCCCATAGACAGGGTCAAAGAGAGGACAAAGAAAGGATGACTTTATTCATACTTAATTTCTCTTGTGCTTCTTCCAGTATCTCGCACTCCTTACCTGTAACTCCAATACACCTCATCGACGAACAGTATAATGATGACACAGTAACAGGGATCCATCAGGGAAAGATAATGAAAATGGAGGAAATGTTAGAGATCAAGGAATCTTCATAAAGGAGGTGCTGGAATATGAAGAAGGCATTGAAAGTATTGCATTTAATGAGTCAGGTCTCCTGTACAATCCAGTTAACCTGAAATTTACTTCAAAACTCTCTACAACTTATTAGTTTCATCTTGCTTAGTTCCTGACCATACATCAGAGCAGCATCAGTATCTGCTTCTTATACACACTGAACATTACCATCATCATCAACTTTCTATCTCCGGTTGTGAAAGTTCTAACATTATCACACTGATCATAACCTGACTTACTAATGCAATACTTTCAATATGATCTTCATATTCCATCTCCTTTTCGATGATTCCTTCATATTCGACATTTTCTTTACTTTCAGTCTCTTTTCTTATTGGACCCTTGTTGCTGTGTCATTATCATACAGCCAATCGATCCAAACCTCATTCCTTTATAAGTCTCTTTGTTGAATTCCATCAAGTTTTCTTTTTCCTTTTCATATACGACATCCGTTTTAGTTCTTTCCTCTGCAGTTCCTCTCACTTTTTCTTCTGATTCAATCGATTAATAATTATGGTATAATCTGCAAACATCACATTCTACTTTCTTATATCACTTAGTCTGTGTCTGACATCTTTACAAACTTTATTCTTTTCTTTTTTGGTAGACCTAGTAAAGATATCTTCGTCAGGCATAAATTTATTTTACTCTTACCTATTACTTCGAATTTTTCGCTAGAAACTCTTTGAGTCATTTTCTTAAGCTTACCTTTTAATCTTTGTTTCGCTATTTCCTCGATCAAAGTCGTAATATGTTTAAGCAAACGACTTGGAAGAGCCAAGAAATTCAATATTCATCGTGACTTCTTACATCAGAGTTTCAACATATATGATGAGAGTAAAGCGGATGATATAATTTGTTCAGATTCCCAGAAAGTATTCGTTAAAATCCTGCAGCAAAGATTACTAACGTAAGTTAAGTCCCATGGTATAGATACGGTCCCCCTTCGGTGATTAGAAAATTGGCAGACTGGCGGTAAACAATGAGTAGTGACCAATGGTGAAGCCTCAGAATGGTTAGACGTAACAAGTGGTTGCCGCAGGGATCAGTCCTGGGGTTAATTTTGTCTCTGATTTAGAGAACTTTGACAGTGGTTTCGGCCGCTAGATATAAAAATTGGTAGACGATATTGACCTGGGAAATAAAGATAGAACAGTAACTGAACGATTACAGATGTTTCTTTTCTGTTTCTCTTCTAACATACAGCCTCGAAAGAACCTAGTAGAGTGTTACTGTTTGCATTCCTCTGTATCAGTTTGTATATGTATTAATATGGTGAGTAATTTTTGTGTTTCTACTTGATATGAATCCATGTTAGCCTTCGTTAATACGATTGTCTTCAGTAAGGTATTGTAATCTCTTTCTTGATTACTCTCTCAAAGACTTGTATTACATCTGTTGCCAAGCTTACTCATCAGCACTGTTTTGCCAGAAGCTTAGATCATCGTCTGTGATACGTGAGCCATTTCCTATGAATCTCCGCCATGCTCCTTTCATCTGGACTTTGTCTTACTATTATCGTCCGTCGGCTTTGCCTTTATCATCTTTGTCTTTTAAATGGAAAACAGCTGAAGTTCCATCCGTGTCTGGTGCCCAGGTTTCCTTTACTTACATTTCTTTTTCTGTTACTTCAACATTTGTAACGGCATTCTTGTCAGACTGGTTGAATATCTCGTTATCCACATTTTCTTTAGTTTTTGTACTGTCTGTTGACTTACATAGATAAGTTCGCATCTTGCATATTTTCTTGGGGTTCATTGTCATACTTTTCCCCAACTGTGTGAGGCCCAACCTCAGATCTTTTCCCCGTTCCTCGTTTTATTCACATATGAGTGCAATACTTATGATGACATCTTCAATTCCATGGTATTGATTACTTTCTCTTCTTTCACTCTTTGTTCTTTTCTCTGTGATTCCATCATTTGTCAGCATTCCTTACGTTTTCTTAAAGCTATTCTTGCCTTTCCTTGCATATTGGAATTGTTTTATTTTCTTCTATTTCACCCACAGTTCTCTGTCTTTTGGTATCTTCCTTTGTCCACTATTTTTCCTCGTTTTTGGTGCTAAACCGTTTTCTTTTTCTCTGATTCTCTCACTAAACGTTACTGTGTTGGTAGATATGCCATTATCTTTAGATACATCATTGTGATTTACAACTGCAATTACTACACTTATCTCTTTCTATTATATCTATTCAAGATGGAAGTCAATTCACTCAGCCTTCGAGTACGAGAAGGTCAAGTGTATTAGATTCTCCTGTTTTTCACCAGAATTGGGTCGGATGTCTCAGGTTGAACCATTCCTCTGTTTTGCCAGTCTTTACCATCCCCTGCTCAGTTACCTATACTTATTGTTTACATCTGAAATCTCTATCTATTTTCTGTTTCTCGTTCATATCATTCGATTAAAGTCTTCAGAAAACATCTCCGTCGGATCAGGTTCTTTTGATTTTCAGTAACTTGTTTAGTCTTGATAGACCTTCGGTTGATTCGTCTACCTTAGCTTTGGGTGGGAGAGACAGACAGATAAACAGACAATACCTGGTGGTCTTGGATCAGGTGGCGGCAGTAGCCTGGCCTCGCGAGGGGAGAGAGTTCTCGTCTTTTGTTTGGAAGAAAAAAAAAAAAGAACTATAAATGAATTACCAGGTAACGGTGGAGGCAGGTGGTAGGAGGAGGATCAGGGGGGAGAGGAGGGGTGATGAGTGAAGCCAGGCGTAGGTGGGGAGGGGTTAGAGGACTGGGGAGAGAGGTGGGTGGGTGATTGTTGTAGTTAGAAGTAGATGGGGAGGCGATGGAAGACTAGGGAGAATGGGAGACACTAAGATGACACACGACTGCAATGATGAGAGAGAGAAAGAAGTTTCAAGTGTGTTGAAAATGACAAAATAAAAGAGTTGTTTAATCTGGGGTGAAAAAGAATTAGAGGGATGACCTTTCTTGCGGCAACACAGACCAATCCTTTCCCAGTTCTACCCTCAACAGTGCCTCCCTTCCCAGTGCCACCCTTCCCAGTGCCACCCTTCCCAGTGCCACCCTTCCCAGTGCCACCCTTCCCAGTACCACCCTTCCCAGTGCCACCCTTCCTAGTGCCACCCTTCCCATTAGCATCCTTGTCCAGTGCTGCTCTTACTAGTTCCATCCTTTCGTGCGTCACCCTCCCCAGTGCCACAGTCTCTCAAATGCCACGCTCCATCAGTGCCAACCTCCAACACTGTCATTCTCCACGAGTGCCATCCTCCAGCAGGGCCACCATACATGGAACAGGTACGAGTAAAGAAACTTCATAAGCATAAAGGGGAAAGTCCCTCCCTCGACACTGATCCACACTCCCTACCCAGGAGAGAGAGAGAGAGAGAGAGAGAGAGAGAGAGAGAGAGAGAGAGAGATGGCTGACTTCCTATACCTGATATATCAAGCTAACTCACACATTCTCTCTCTCTCTCTCTCTCTCTCTCTCTCTCTCTCTCTCTCTCTCTC
>JAYMFT010241864.1:0-24769 GCA_038088735.1 Panulirus argus | reverse complement strand
TATATATATATATATATATATATATATATATATATATATATATATATATATATATATATATATATATATTACGATCATTTCGGTTACGAAATGAGATTAGGTGAAGTCTTCACACACTGTTGACATTTTACTAATGTATATCACCTACTTTACATAAATATCACATTTTCCTTCATATACATATCCCTCACCGCCTCAGTTAATATCGTTCAAGATATTCTAAGTCATACTCCGTAACACTAATTTTAGACATTGCACTAGCATTGCAGAACATAGTGAACATCTAGAGATAAAAGCGATACAGAGCAATTCTATACAATTACCACATTTAATGAATGAATGATCATATTACTTACCTTCCTCCGTATGGTACATGTAATCAGGCTGGAACAAATCAAAAGTCACATGAAATTGGCAAGACTTTCAGGGCACTAATCACTTTATACAGTTTTTCCTAGTAATGACACTATGTATATGAGCACAGTATGTGATTTCTGAAGGCTAAGTTGCCTGTGTGCCATTTGCATTAACTATGCAATGCAAAATTTCCACCAATTTATCATTCACGAACACAAGAATCTTTATTGTGATTTCACTATATTATTTACTAGCTCCGTATGTTCTTTAGAACTTCCCTGTTCTTTGTTCTTCGTTCCCACTTTCCACCCATTTCTTACCGTTTCAAATCACGAGTCACTGAGTGGCGCTGAGTACAGTCATGAGTCTCACGTAAGAAGAGTCATGAGTGACTATACTTAGGCACAAGGGAAGATGCCATTTCCCAGGACATAAGTAATCAGGCGTAACACCCATTTAGTAACATATGATCTCATTAGCGCTACGTTACGCAGCAGGTATACTATGCACTAAACTGCGTTTTAACCACGTGGAGATCAGGGCAGAAATGACAGTGCGGCACCATCAGGTGGGCTGGGTTAGGTAGTTAAGGTCATAACCAGTGCTCTGACCATTAAACCCAATGTTTGGCTAGGTTATTGTTGACATACAAAAATGCCGAGTTTTTCTATATAGTTTTTGTAATAAAATCTAAAGCCTTGATTCTTATTTTTCTGTCAAATACAATAGATTGGCTGGGTCTATACCAATAGACGCTTACAGCAGTTACAAACAAGGGGTTAGGTAGTTCAGGTCATAACCAGTGCTTTGACCATTTAACCCAATGTATGGCTGGGTTATTGTTGACATACAAAAATGCCGAGTTTTTCTATATAGTTTTTGTAATAAAATCTAAAGCCTTGGTTCTTATTTTTCTATCAAATACAATAGATTGACTGGGTCCATACCAGTAGACGCTTACAGCAGTTACAAACGAGTGGGTGGACGGGCCAACGATGGTCTGGCAATTTAGCAATTTAATGTTAACAATAATGACGTCATTGTCCATTTGGAGGAAAAACCCAGTTTCAGACGTCACAATTTCTCTTGTAATTATGTGCAAACTTAATCAACTTATTGGGAAATAGTACATATTTTTCTTATAATTACCATAGCTGAGTTAAGCTTACGTCTGTGTTGCTAAGTTTAAAGTATCTGTCAAGTGAACTATGATCCACGTGTAAACAAGAAAAATGGTTAGATTAGGGCAATGCTCTTAGGTAAGTTTTGTTTGGTTTAGTAAATGAATGCTTGTTAAGCACTAGGATCCCGATTCCTCTATCAAGGAATAAAGTATTGAAACTGAACTGATTGTTAAGTACGTCTGGCGAGGGTATCATTCGAGCCATTCCCAGAAGCAACACACACACGTTTTTCTTTTTTTTTAAGTTCTCTCGCAAGGGCACCATCCCGATCCTCGATCACTGATGTCACTTGATGGTAGTATTGAAGACGGTGTCCAACAAGATTTCACAATTAAGCCATTGCGGTTTGAGGTGCTAAAGGAGACGGACCTAGTTCCAATGTGCGGTGGTTCACCTTGGAAGACAATTACTTCGGCGGCTGTATGTTATATGACTTCCAGGAGCTTTATTATTACGGCAATAATGTTAAACAAGGCGGGAGCAGCATATTCAGTGCCAATACTAGATGAAGGGCTATTGGCTTTCTACACGTTCCGTGCTGCAGTAGTGCTTTACCAGTCTAAATATGGTGTGGAACGACTGATGGCCGTGGTAGCGTAGCTGTGGAATGCAATGAAGCTTTATATAAAGTAATCTAGGTTTAGAATACCTTGCAGAGTCCCCACAGTAATATTGCCGTTGAGTAGGGCGTATCCTTGATATAGAACTTTTGCTCTTCTATCGGTAAAATAGGACTGAACACGTCGCAACTGTTTTCCTTTCACTTGGCTTCAAAAATTCAGCAAGGATGACATTAGGCTAACCTGTGTCAAAGGCATTCCTTACACATCTTTGCCTTCTTGTTACAGTAGAAGGCAACACATGAATCAGCAGCAATCAGATCATTAATAAGAGGGGAAAACGCTTCAGTGGTATGGTAGAGGGAGAAGGAGGATCCTTTCCATCATCTTAGGGGTTCATGCAAGGATCAACGGAGAAGACATTATGTATTAAGAGAAAGAGTTGTGGCAAAGGAATTACTGACGCAGTTTTTCGATTATCAGGAAGAAAACCCATTCATATGAGTGATAAACAAAAGCTGAAGAAGGGGACCACTAGGAACGGAAGGACAGACTTTCAGGACTGATTTAGTTATACTATCATCTCCATCACAGGTAACCTTGGTAAATAATATTTGTACACTTACCTGAAAGTGTCGCTAAACGGTCAAAAATGTTTTTAAATAAAAGATTGCATCTATGAAGTTGGTTCTGTCCCATGATTTTGATAATCACCTTGCATATAATCTCTCCAAGTAGACTTTCATCTAATAAATTAAGTAACGAGAAAAAGTTATTATCATTGCGCTCGTAGCCCTCTCATTTACGGGTTATGAAATAAAGCAATTCATATGGATTGCTTATAATATCATATATTTTTATAAAATTTACTTAAATGGTAGAAATTAAGAAATAACAGAAACATAATGAAAATAAATGCTTTTTATAAGGTAATATTTACAAAAAAACTTTTACATGAGACCTATTTAACGCGAACGTTTCGTAAACAAACATCAGCGCAGCGTTAGTCGTCGAGAGAGGATATCAATGTTATTGTCTGTTCTGTAGGAATATAGTTTTCTACTTTTGTCTGGTGTCTTTGGAATGGATAGCCATGAGGAAGACGGTGAAATAAGGGACGAAGGACGCCATCACGCCCAAAATTCCACGGAAGATAACGAAGCAGAAGACGATGATTTCAGGTGTGACTTTGTAATAGGTGTCATCACGATTAATTTCTTGGGCTCTTAGTCTTATTGAGTTTCATTGGTTTGATATGATCAAATTTAAGGAAATGGTATTAGATATAATATTGATAGTTTTGACGTGAAGATTTCTTACTGTAGGCTTTTCACCGTTTATAATGGGTTTATGTCGGAAACGTCTTGCCAGAATTTGATTATTATTCATTATTTTAACACAACGTATGTTTAGGTTAGGCCAACTTAGGACAAATTAGATTTTAGTAATTATTTGTAAAAGCTCTGCATCTTTGTTATCTTTGAATATTGATTTATTTTGTTTTTAAATGCTAGTGTAGTGTTCAGAGGATGAAATGATATTTTTGGTGCATGATTTAACACATTTAAGTTTAACTGATGTTAATAGATAAGGTAATAAGGATTATGGTTACAAGAAGATATGTTGAGCTAATTACCATACAGTAAGTGCAACTTATCAGGAAGAGGATATGCATGTTATAGGTAGTATAACTTGCGAGAAGTAGTACCTGCAGATTTCCTGCGTTCTGTAGTGTTGAAGTAAGTTGTGGGTTTGTACCTGTAGCAGCTCCTATTTGCACGAAGTTTTTCCTCACAAAGTGGATAATTGGGTAGGGCTTTACCTTTGAGGTAAGTTTTAGGGTTAAAGCACTCTTTACTGGAGACTGTCCCGTATACAGCGGAAGATTTGCCTCTGCCTAGCGAATGTTCAGATTACATAGAGCTTTGTTTAGCTTGTAACCTCACATATAAACTACTTGCAGTCTGAGCTATAACGAGGTAAAATATCACTTGATGCGTAACTTCTTTGTGTTTCACTCCAAATATCAAATTTATCCATGTTTTTGTATTTATTAGTAATGAATATATTAAATATCATTATTGGGCCCCAAACTTTCCCAACCTTTCACAACCTCCCACACTGTCAGACCATTTAATATCACAAGAGTAGACATGTGAATCCAAATGAAAAACTCACACTATAAGAGTAGTAATAATAGAGGGAACAAGGAAAACTTCCCCTTGAAACCAAATTTCCATGAATTTCAGTATTTTGACTGATTTATGACAATATTACTTTCAGTAGCCTTGTGACGTCTCATGGTCATTATGTGCAATGTATGGGATGGAATCCATATGTGTCTACAGAAATTCAAACAATACCAAGCTGCTGCTTGTAAATGAGTACTGTAAGAGTCATACATTTTTCAGATAACATTAGAAACAAGGTAAATATTTGGTAAACGTTTTTTTTAGATTGATTAATACTATATTTTCCCTTGATACAATATGCAAACTGCTTTTAGTTTACATCTATCAAAATTATGCACCAGATTTAAATCTTTATACTCTTCTACACTGTAATATGAAATCCTGTTTGTAATTCATTAAATGTAAGAACCACCATGAACATCCTAGAGTTAGAGCTACTCACCTCACATGACACTGTAAAGTGGGATCCTTGATAACATTCATTTAGTTTGTTATTTTTGTAATGAATATTGTATTTTACTGTTTTTCTTAACCATTCATCAAAGCACATACTGAACATGCTCAGTTGAGGCTGGTACTATATATACCTAGAGTATTCTTGATATTTATGATTTATGTTCACTAAGTTCTCTTTTATTTCCAACAAGAAATTTTGTAGAATAATAGAACTCTTATATAACTAACATTTTTCATTTTCATGCAGTGTCTTTTTGTACTAGACAAGAAAATAATATCCTTAGTATTATGGGGTTTTTCAGAAAGCTAATATACCAAGTAACATAGGTCATAGGTGAAAATAACATGCAAACACATGAAAAACGTTGATGAATATTATGACATTCATTTTATATAACTTCATTTTGAAAGACAAATCCTATTTTGCTTGAAAAGGTGTGTCACTTCAAGCTGCGTGGTATAACTAAGTTAGAACTCATTGTGAACTTTCGTTCACTTATGCTTTTCACCACTGCCCACATTAGCGAGGTAGGGCCAGGAACAGAAAAGGCTTCATTCATTCACATGCATTCTCTAGTTGTCAATCTAGTTGTCGAGTGTACTGCACCAAAACAACCACCCCAATCCACAGCTAGACCCCAGAGACCTTTCTGTGGTTTCTTGTGGCTGCTTCATATGCCTTGTATATTGTATTTCCTTTATTTGAAGAAATTTCTTCATTCATCAATAATCCTTTCTTTCAGTATGTCATCTTATGATGGCGACCAAGGCGATAGTCTTGACATCAAACCTCCTCAAGCTGTGGTTCAGCGCAGGGAAAAGCGTGAGAAACGTGATAAGAGAGATCGTCATCGCCACAAAGCTGAACGCCACAAAGAGCGGCACCGTAATCGAGAGCACAGAAATCATGATGAAAGACGACGTGATCACAGAAGACACAGGTAATGAAAAGGATAGATTGAAGTTGTTTGTTGTTGGAAATGGAGTAAAGTTAAGGACAGTCAGCATAATTATGTTAATATAGAAAAGAGTTATGTTTAGGGTTATAAGTAAGAAGGTTAAGCCATGGTAAGACTTGAGCAAGAAAGAGAGTTTCCTTGTCCATAGCATGGAAATATCCAACCCCATCTTGACCTTAAGCTGTTTCATGATTAGTTAACTCGTAATTATAATGACCTCCAAGTTCTGTAATACTTATATCTGTGTATTTTCAGTTGTATAGCTGCTTAAATTCCATAAACTGTTCATTATTATTATTGATATTATTTTTAATTCATCTTGACAGCTTTTTCCTACTGTAGTGAGGTAGCACCAAGAACAGGCAAAGAAAGGCCACATTTGCTCACTTCCATTCTCAAGCTTTCAAAACTACAGCACCCTGTCCACAACTAGGCCCCACAGACCTTTCCATGTTTTTCCCCAGCTGCTTAACTTAGCCTGGTTCGGTCCATTGACAAAATTATTATTATTATTATTATTATTATTATCATCAGCCACCACTCTTCCACACAACTTGCCAGGTACACTTAACAAACTTATACCTCCCTAATTTGAACACTCACCTTTGTTCCCTTTGCCTTTATACAGTGGTACCATACATGCATTCCACCAATTCTCAGGCACCTCAAAATGATACATACATGTATTGAAAATTCTATCTAACTGATCGACAATAGTCACCCCCTTTCTTAAGAAATTCAACTGCAATGCCATCCACTCCAGCCAATTTGCCTCACTTCATCTTAGACAAGGCTTTCACCCCTTTTTTATGTACATCAAAGCACTTATGACTATCACTTCACATACCTCTTTAACCCAGACGCCCTACATCTCTTTTATGGAACCATAATTAAGAAGGAAAAATGGTTAATACAGTATGTAATTATCATTTTCAATTTATGCTGTGCAATGAATAATTATACTCTTACAGTTGTGTATTATTCACACATATAACAGGCAAGCAAGTTAAATGCAGGCAAGTATTTAACATTAACCTTGTGTTAATTAATTTGAAGAACGTGTTTGTATGTGCTGGTACAGTTTCGATCAAAATTATGATTGTTATCAGGGACCGTGATGTTGAGAGGCGGGAAAACCGTGAAGTTCGTGAAGCTCGCCGGCATGAGAAACGACATGAAAGAGGGAGTAAGCATGAAAGACCTGTCATTGACTTGCGGAGCAAAATTGAAAAGAGAAAGATGGTTGACAGAGATATGGTAAGTTATGTTTTTAATGATAGGGCTAAACAGTGCCTTGTCATAAAAGTTTTAAAGACAGCTTATAAAAGATGCACATGGCCTGAGGCAAACATCCCCTAGAAGCAAACTTGTTATGGATAAGTGGTAGATCAACTGGTCTTGGTTATTTGAGGGAGCATTGTTTTGGTGACAGTAGGGTAGAATTGTTAATATTAGCTTATTACTGTTAGATTTCTCCATTTTTCCTTGATAGTGGAGATAGTGGAGATTACACGTGCATCTGAATTCTCTAATCATGGCCATCTCATATGCAAAGAAAGTGATGGCCCTCTGCCACAGGAGGAATTATTGGAATGTTTTTAACAGTGTAATGAAATTAGTTCCGGAGTTAAATGGGTAAGAATGAAAATGAATTACAAGAAGTGGGTGTTACTCTTTGTTTATGTAATTTTCAGTGAATGGAGTGAAGAAGAGGGATGAGTGTCTTGGGAAGAACTAAGTGTGTGTATCAACAGTATTAATAAAAAGGATTGAGCATTAGTGGTGGAAGATTTGAATGCAAGAGTGGTTGACATCACAGTTGAGGATGTAATTTATAGTCATGGGATACCCAGTATAAGTGAAAGTGATGGACAGATTTTTAAGTTGTGTGCTGAAAAAGTTTTAGTTATTGGGATTACCTAGTCTACAGAAAAAAAAAAAAAGGTGCACATGAAAGTATTTGTGGGTGAGTGAGGTTAGGGGTGAACAAGCTTTATTGGATTATAGACTAATTGGTAGGTGTACAAAAGGGAGACTCTTGGATGTGAATGAGCTGAGAGGGCAGCTGGTGGGATGTCTGATCAGTTCTAGTTGGAGGTGACTGTGAAAGTTTGTATTCGCTTCAGGAAAAGGGGAAATGACATTGGTAGGAAGAAGGTGGTGAAAGTGACTGAGCTTGAGAAAGAGTCTTGTGTGCAGAAATATCAGGATAGATAGAGTGTAGAATGACATAAGGTGAGAGTAAACAAAACTTAAGTAATGGGAGAAGTATGGGAGGTATTTAGGGGAGCATTATTTGTATATGTGGGTAATGGTTGTAGTAAGCAGAACGTGGGATATGGGCATTTAAGGAAGGGTAATGAGTGGTGTGACGAGAAAGTTATGTTTCAGATGAAAGAGAAAAGCACACATCACTAACAGTAAATTGTATTCTCTCAGTACAAAAACTACTAAAACTTGAGGTATTTTATATGGCATTCAAAATTCTCTCAGTACAAAAACTACTAAAACTTGAGGTATTTTATATGGCATTCAAAAAATGCACAAGACCAAAACCATTTGTTATTTTAGGATCGACGAAGAGAGCGTGATCGGGAAGACTATTATGTAGATGACCGAGAACCATACGAACGAATAGACTATCATCGTGACCACCAAGGACGTGGTGGGATGGGAGGAGGAATGAGTGCTAATGACTATCCTACATACCCTCACCACAGACGAGATGAGCGACCCTCAGTCCAGTTGTCACCACGAGAAAGAGCTGAACGTGATAGAAGAATGGAACGCTTCCTTGTTGCAGGTTAGTACTCTGTGTAAATCATATTAAATGATCAAGTTGCATGTTTTATTCATGTGATTATAGTCTACATTTCAAAGTACAGTGCCTTTCATATGACAGTGGAAATCTCTACTTGAAACAAAGCTCACTTATGATGATTTATTGTTTCTTTAAGGTTATGTATGGAGTAGAAATTTTAAGGGAATACATTTCAGGCATACATTACTTTCATTTAAGTTTTCAAATACTGAACTTCATTTAGCAGAATTTGGGAGTTAACTGTGGGTAATTTCACTGTGTATTCCAGTCAAAGAAAATTTTTCATTTTATTTGTTTGTTCCATTTAGGATATTTCATGAAGACCAATCACAAGGCAGTGTACAAGATGAGTAGCATATTTACTTAGTACCTACAGGATATAGTTTTGACCTGTGGATGGTTATGGGAGTTTCTTTTTATGGTATATGTTGAGTAAATACCCATCTAACCTTCTGCTGAGTCTGCTTAACCTATACATGAGAAGGTAATAATATTGGATGATTTGTAACTAGTGATGAAATCAGTAGATCCTATTCTATGGAAATGAATCTGGTGTTCATTTCACCACATGTCCATCTTTTCTATCCATTCTTACTCCTTCTTTTACTTTTCATTTAGCCCTCATCTGCAACATGAACATTTACCTAAAACTCTGAGGACTTAAATTTGGATGAACTTTATTCACATTCTCTCAGAGAACTTCCTCTTATAGGACTTTGATAAGTGAAACCAAACACTGTAAAGTTCCCTGCTTCACTTATGGTATGGTGTATTTTTAGTTATTTTTGTGTTGGGCACCTTGTATTGTTGCCAAAGAATGAAACTATGAATAGACATAGTTACCTCAAGCTACTGTGTAACCATCTTCCAGATTTATTCTGAAAGTGCAAAACTGAAGTGTTCTTGGAGGATGGGGCTCCCTGCCAAATTGTCAAACTAGTCATTGGTTGGCTTAAGGACTGTGCAGTGGAATTTTTGATTGACTTGCCCAGGTATTCGCTAGATTTGAATCCAATAGAAAACTTGTGGGAACCTATGAAAATGAAATTACTGAATTTGACAATTCTGTGTTTAACATAATTATGAGATTTAAGAACATTATTATAGTTGTTGAAATCAAAATTATGGTCAAAGTGCCTTTCATTTATGAAAGCAGTGCTTTTATTGTTTCCTACTCCTACATCTCTCATATGTTCGTAGATTCCTTCATTAATGTCTCTTGTAATGACATATTATATATATACTATTAGGTGTTTCTGGACTCCACCTGCTCATGGTTACACCTCATGCAAAAGCTGTATTATAAGAAGGTTTGTCTCATTAAAGAACTTCTCACTCAAAAAGAGTCTACAAACCCATGCTACTGGAATTAGTGCAGCCTTGGGGAACAGAAGCCTTTAGTAAGAGGTCTTGGTTAACACTAGGATGGGCTGTCTTGGAAATTGGACCTGGGGTAATTATATATAGTGGTAATTATAGATGAATAAATGTATTTTGTTAGGTGTTACTGGACTCCACCAGCCTGAGATCACACCACAAGTGAAAAGTTGCCTTTGATGAGATTATCACAGGGTGTACCATCTCGTCCAAGAACTTCTCACTCCAGAGGAGTCCACAATTCCCTGCTGCTGAAAGTAGTGCAGCCTTGGGTTGGAGGAGGCATAAGAGAGAAGTCCTGGGTAACAACAGGGCTCTTTCTTAGAAAGGGGTCCTAGGGTAATTGTTGATAAATGAAAGAAAATACTGTTACTGAGATGGCTTTGATTACATCCTACACTTGACCTTGCAGTCTCAGCTAACTTGAAAGACAACAGGATGACATGCTGGGGTTGCAGGTTTAAGCAGTTTGTGATGTGCTTTGACACCCTGGGTTTGAATGACTCACTCTAATTTTTTAGAAGTTCAAGTTATGCTAATCTTGCATGTTGTGAGGACACACTTTCCTTTCCCTAACCTTAAGTAAAGAAAGGCTTAATATGAGACCTTCAAGTATGTGTAGACCTGACTGTAAAAAGTGAAAGGTGATAGGAAAGGGGAGAGACAAAAGAAGGAAGAGATATCCTTAGGATTGCTGGACGAGGAAAGGTAGTAAAATGAGGGTTATTTTCATACATAGAAGTACATAACTTTTTGTGTGAAAAAGTACATGTCAGTTTAAGAAATACATGACTTCTTTTTTGTAAAACCATAAATGCTCTTACTCACAAATTTGATTTACTAGACATTGGCTTATGCCTTCCCCATTCAGTACAAATAGGTCATTTTACACATACACATCTTGGAAGAATTGTACAAGAGACAAATTGTCTTTTGGCAAATATTAGAATTGCATTCAAGTACATGGATAAGGAAATATTTATTTAATAAGTTGTTCATGTCTTACATTAGGTCAAAACTAGAATATGCTATTCAGGTTTGGTCATCACATTTAAAGAAGCAGAAAGAACTAGTTGAGTAGGGCAAAGGAGATTGTACCAAAATTAAGAGAACTGAGGTACAGGGAAAGGTTTAGAGGCCTTGAACTTGTCCATCATGAAAGAGAGAAGATCTGGGTTGACCGTGCCATAGCTTTTAGATTTTTAAATAAATTTGATGATGTAGATAGTGAAAAGTCCTTTGAAAGATGCAAGGTTAGAACAACCACAGGTTATATTATAAGATTGAAAAAAAAAATGTTAGAAAAGATGAAAAGGTGTACTTTTACAGTTTAAGATTGGTGGATGAATGAAAAAAACTGAATGAAGAAATAGTAAATGTAGACAGCATACGAATGTTTAAAAAGTTGTGTAACAGTAGAGAAGTTTCAAGAGATGGAGCCCAACAAGTGTAAAGATATCTCCCCATACAGTACATACTGGTAGCTACAGTCTTTAGAAATTGACTCGTGTCATGAAAAGCAGCCAGAAAATTATAATCTGTTGATCTTTTGACTGAGAACATTCAAGTCCATAGCATACCTTTGCTTAAGTAGTGTTGTCAGATATGCTGTACCACTCTTGTACCTTCATTTGTCCATTTTAGCCAGACTTAACTTTTTATACCATATTTTATTGTAGTAGTTTGATTGCAATTCTATATGCCTAGTTACCTTATAGCTGCATGATATTTTGCTTTGTAACTGTTGGCCATAGCATAGGTGTTAACTAACTGTGGTTGCATGGAAAGCTTACTCTCCTGTTTGTATCGCAGGGAGTGCCAGTTATATCTTGCGGGACAGAATAGGTTATGATGCACAGCTGCCTTGGCCACATCACCTACTCTCTCCTCACACCTATAGCCTCGCTGGTATGCATGCTAATTTTTTTGAGACAAGATGTATATGAAGAACTAGCTTAACCCCAGACAATTTTTTTTCCTTTCTCAAATGAAGGTAGTCTAGACCTGCTCTTCATGTGTGCACAAGTCTAATGAATTTCCTAGGATATACTGAAGTTTGAGATTTTGTTAAACCCTGTGTTTAGGGAATTTCTTCCACATGATTAGGACACAAGAGACACCGAAACATCCACACAAGAAAGAGAAAGAGGCATCTTATGGAATGTTTTTTTCTGTATCTTGTATGCTTGTGATAACTTGCACATAGAAGTGGCCTTTTGATATCATGCAAATATTTTGATTAAGTTTTCTGAATGACTATAAATCATATGCTATACCATTGTTGTGATGAAATAACTCCACAACTTAATTTACTGCTTACAGTAGCTGTCACAATATTGCAGAGAAATTATATTGGTTGTTATCGGTATTAAGGTTCCTGAAGTACTGTATGTGAGAAGACAGTTGTTAATTTGCCTACATGGAGCCATAATCATTTGAACAAGTATCCACTCTTTCAACATGATTTTATATAATTTTTTTCTTATCCAAAGAAACTTTATTTGTTCATTATTAACCTAGTTGCCAGTGGTTGACCATGTATAGTATATGCTACTCTGGAAGAAGTTAAGAGATTAGTCTTTCTCTCTTTGGTCATTCTTTTTCTCAACTATTGTTGTTCCATCTGCAGGTTTGTCACATATTCATTGGTCAGCTATTGTTTTCTTGTTTTCATTTTGATTTTATTCATTACTCACATGTCTATGTCTTCTCATACTTTTCCTAGTTCTATTTTTCTACTGCAACCATCATTTTGACCAGAAAGACTTGTATCTTAGTGTAAGCAAATGTAATTTGCAGTTCTTGCTGTAGCCAAACTAAATCAACATTCAGAACACTCCAGCAAGTATTTTGAATGTGTTTGAGTTTTTTGTTTGATCTTTGACCTTTGAGGAAGTGTAGAGGGTTAGGAGCCAGAGTGTTTGGGGAAGATTCTGCATGAGTCACCCAGCTATGTGTCTGGAGAAGGTATACATGATAAAGAGGAACTAATTCATAGTTTCTTGTTACCCTAGATAAACAGAAGGAGTTGTCCCAGAGAGAAGCTGAATCTAGAAGACAGAGACGGGAAGAAGAGAGACGTGAAGAGGAGAGACGAGAAGAACAGCAAATTGGACGTCATCGTGGGGATCTGGTACAACACAGACGTGGTCGTTCTCATTCCCCTGTTGATGTGCAGGTACAGAAGAAACGGAAACATCACCACGATCACTACCCCCCAGCAGGTTAGAGCTTTTTTCTTCTTTATGTTTTGAATATTGAAGAATTGTTTGAGAATTGTCTGTTTTTGAATATTGACCACAGACGAATTATGAAAGTGTTATTGATTTGGTAATGAAGGGACAGAGAGAGACTTGTAATGTGATTTTCATGGGAACATTAATTTTCTCCAGATAGCTTTAATTGACAGTCATACATCAAGCATGAAAGCTGGTCTTCAGTTTTACTCTTTAAGCTATTTGCTTGTTGAAAATGTGTTTGCTTACATGAAAGTTTCTGTAAGTTGGAATGAAAAATTAATCTATTTTTGTGCAGGTCAAATAACTTAAAACCAATACATTCTTCATGCAGATAGGAAGAATGCTTTAAAGTTTGAAGCTTCTTTTTCACAGTGTCTGGCATTACAGATCTGGTATATATTGGCAGGTGTTTGCAGTTCATGGTTGATTTAAAATCTTTTTACTTAATTTTTTTCCCACAGTAGTGAAATATTGCCAGAAACAGGTACAGAATGTTCTCAATTGCTCACATCCACTCTCTAGTTGTCATGTATAATGCACTAAAACCAAAGCCCCTGTCCACAAGCAAGCTCCACAGACCATTTTCTTGGTTTCCCCTGACTGTTTCACTTCCCCTGGTTCAGCCCATTGACAACCTGTTGTCCCCTTTAAACCACATCACAGCAATTTGCTCTGTCTCATATTTCAAAAATTGTTAATTCATATACTTGTGAATTAAACTTTTTTTGTTTTTTTCACATGAAGATGGCAATGATGAAGTGACAATTTTAAGTGATGAGGAGGAAGAGGGGGAGTACGAAGAAAGTATGGAGCCTGAAGTGCGGAAAGGTTCCAAGGAAAGGAGATCAGATGAAGAAGGAAAGAAGAAAAAGAAAAAAGACGAAGGAAGGGATGGCAGTACAAATCAGTCAGAATCCGCTGGAAGTGGCTCATCTGATAGTGAATCAGACTCAGGTAAGCTTTGTATTCAGTTCTAACTTCTATTTCCTTTAATAAATAAAGGAACATGGTAATAATTTTTTTGCCTTATTGTTTCTTGAGACAGCAAGATAACTTCAGGAACAAATGAACAGTGGCTTCATTCACACATAATTAGTTTTTATTTTTCATGTGTAATGCACCAAAACTTGAGACTACCGTCCACAGCCAAGCCCCACAGACTACTTCTTGGTTTACCTTGATTGCCCCATGTGGCCTGGTTCAGCCATTTGAGCATGTCACTTTCCCAAATACCACATTACTGTACCTCATTCTATCCTATGCATGCCTCTAACCCCCCTAAATTTTTAAGCCCTATATCCCAAAAACCTTTTTCACTGCACTCAACTATCTTCTTGGTCTCCCCTTCAAAAGACAATTAGGCATAATGAACAGAAAACTTACATTACAGTAACGATAACAGAAAACATTTTTTTAGTGCTTATACCAAGAATTGAAAACTATCATCCAAGCATGTATAGCAAATGTAATATATTGTGTATTGTAAAGAGGTATAATCAGTAGAGATGCATCATTAAAACTGAATGTCTGGAATATGAATGTAAAAATTAATCATCATCAAGCACAAGGCCATATTGGAATAATGGCATGAAGTAGTATTTACAAAAAATATGAAAAATATCAGAATAAATGTAATGAGTCCAAGTTGGAATGAAAACAAGAACAGTAATTGGCCAGACTATGCCAGCTACAAAACAATACCAAATCTGTGGAATTCCATTTTATTAGAGAATCAAATAGGGAAAGTCCCAGCAGAAATGGGGATAGAACAGCAGTAAAACACATGATTAAGACAAAGAAAGTCCCATTGAAAGTAAAGAATGATCTAGCTACAAGAGAAAAATTAAATGACAAAATGAGTCAGTACACATCTCAAAAACCAGCTGTGAGAATGTATGGAAGGAGATGAATGTGATGGAAATGAAATTTTTGGAAAAAATGTGTGGTGTAAGGAGGGTTGATCAAGTAAGAAATGATAGGGTGATAGGGTAAGAGAGAGGTTTGGTAATAAGAGGTGGCTGGCTGAGAAAGTTTAAGATGTTGTGCTGAAAAGGTTTGGCCATATGGAAAGATTGAGTGGAGGGAAGCTGCCAAAGAGAATATATGTGTCAGAAGTGGAAGGGGAGATGGAATAAGGTTTTGAATACTTTGGATCTATACATGCACGAAGGTGTAAGGTGTGCATGGGATAGAGTGAATTGGAGTGATATGGTATACAGGGGGTGACATGCTGTCATTGAACTGAACCAGGTCATTTAAAATACCTCCATACCCTTCCTTATCCACCTTTGGCTCACTTCAGCTCCTGTGGTTCTGTTTGCTGCCATGTCTTCTTCCAGTTATTTAAAACATCACTTTTTCTAAGTTCTCTTCATTTAAACTCTCACCCCAAATAGCCTAACTCTCTCCACTGCTAAATCTGATAACCTTGCTTTTATTCACATGTACTTTCTACTTTTTCACACTAACACTCAAAGCCAGCTTTTGCAGTTTCTCACTTGAATGTGCCATCTGCAAACAGTAACTGACTCACCTCCCAGGCCCTCCACCCCAACAGACAGAAAATTTGCCCCTTTCTAAAGCCCTTGCATCCTTTTCCCACACCTCTGTTACATAAACAGATTTAACAGCCATGGGAGCATTACCTTTCGGTTAGTTCTGAGGGCCCTCAAAGAAGATTTTGATCGTAAGTATTTTTAAGTTGTAAATGTTCCTTAGACTAACCTGTGCTTACTTGGGATGGCTTAATGAAGTATTTTTTGACCCAAAGCTGCATGTGCTTTGCTGTGGATGGTAGACCTCATTACTACAAAGATGATTATAAGTAAAATCCAAAATTGGCAACAGGATTTGATATGTTTCTGTTTTTATTTTTCCTTCTTTATCATATAAGCCACTTTTGTAAGTACTGATGAATACTATACTAATGCATTATTTAAATTTTTAAAACATTTACGAGCATAAGATTTCATCTGTGATCAGGGATTGATATGATGTTTGATAACAGTCCTGATCCTTTGACACATTTTTCATTCTGTAGGATGGATTATTTTTTTTTTTAATAATTTGACAGTGGTAGATTATCAAGTACTGATAATGATTCAAGAGGGGTCAAAAGTGGAATTTCATACTTTTGTTCTTCCAAAATCCTTACCTAGTTTCAGTTTGTTCTAAGTAATTGTAGGTAAAAGATGTTTTACCTAAGCTTGACCTGGATAATTATTATATACTGTAATTACAAATGGGACTTCAAAGGAAAAAGCTCAAGGATTATGATGTGCTTCTAGTTTTTGATAAAACAATGAAAGTTGAAATTTTTTTAGGTGCTGTGTACTGTAATGATTAATCATTGCACAATCATTTATATCCCTGATGGTTATGTCATGGAATTTAAAAGCTCAATAAATGTGGGCAGGGCTCAGAAGGAGAGAGTAATTGCTAAGTATAATATGAGCACATTAGATTTTGAACGATAGTCAATGAAGACCATGTTTCCTTACTTACGACCATTCTGGTACCTCGATATATTTATCCAGGTATACATGAATGATGTAATTGTTTCCTGTGTTTTTATATTTTTGCAAGTAAATTTTTGAACATGATTTATGTATGAAGGTGACAGTTTCCTTTTTGTTAATTTCCAAAAACAAAACAAACACGAGTAATTTATTTTGTTAAAATGTAATATGAATTTTCACTGTATACATATTCGATTTTCAATTTGGTTCCCAGAATTTGACCAAGAATACCCTGGCTAGGTTAGGTTCCTTTGGTTTCCACCATATTTAATCTAGGAAAACAAGAATCTAGCCTACATTAGGGTACAGGTACCTCTCGACTTATGCGTATTTGATTTATACAATTTGCAGAATAATGCACACTCTCCATTTACACCTTTTTTAATTTACGTGGGCTAAAGTTTGGAATGACATGATTGTCATTAGGCTGACAGCATGGTGGTGTGGCATTGCCAGCACATCTGAGAAGTACATGTATGTATGGTGTGAATATTGTCTATATTCACAGAGTGCTCCAGTTATGTGCTTCAGTATACTGTATATTGCATATTTTTGCCCCATGCATCATGCCACCAAAGAGTCTTTTTAAGTTCTCCTGGTAGCAGTGGTGCTAAAAAGTATAAAGCCATCACCACTCAGATTACAGTGGATGTGCTAAAACAATACGAGAGAGGTAAATAAACAATAAATATTAAATGTGCCCTTGGACATAGTGAATCTACTTTATGGACTGTTTATGAATGTGCAGAGAAGATCTAGGAGAGTTCCAAGAGTGGAATATTAATCTGCATCAAAAACCTTGTATTCTCAAAGTTTGATTGCGGACAGAATGAAATGAATGCTGAGCACATGGATTGAATGCTAAACTCATGAAAATGCTCCAGTTAGCATGCTTATGATACAAACAGAGGCCCAGAGTATATATGATGAGTGGGAGTGGAAGAGGAGCAGCAAAGACATTTCAAGTAAGTCCTGGTTGGTTTACGAATTTTAGGGAATGCTACATTTGCAACAACATCAAGACAACTGATGAGGCTGTTGTTGAGGTTCCTTGGAACCCTCTAGGCCATTATCAAGGAAGATGTTTACTCTGCTAAGTAGATTTTTAACGTGGATGAGACCAGATTATTTAGGAAGAGAATGCCTTCGAAAACATGAATTTCCTGTAACAAGAAGACTTTACCAGGATTCAGAGTTTGTTATTTTTTTGTTTTTATTAATAGAAGTCTTTGTACAGTATAAATATTACAGTATATTTCATGGTACATGTATAATGAAGTTTTTCACTGATATAATGTTCAGTACTTTCTTACTAAGAATGAAAACCCTTAGTCCCCATTAGTTACATTACTTGATTTATGCTTTTTTGATTTATATGGCCGTTTTGAAGAATGTAATTATCACGCAAATCGAGAGGTCCCTGTACAGTATATTGTGTTCATTATTTTCATTTGATTAACCCTTCCATTTCCTGCCTTATAAACCTTTCCAACTGCTTTTTAGTTTTTCGTCTTGACAGTGCAAACATCAAATTTATCAACAATTACACAGTTAAAAGTCATTCCCCTTCAGAGTTTGTCACCACAAATCCCTGACTTTTATACTCGTATATTGAGAACTTGTCCTTTACTCTTAACATCTGCTCTTTTATGATCAGCAGAACATCAAGCAGTGTGAAAAAAAAATATGCAGTGCACGTGTAGGAAGAGAGCTTTTCCAGTTTTTGAACATTGTTTTTGAAGACGTGTTGTCAGTGGTTACATTAGTATATAAAAGCTTTACATTTTAGATCTGGCATGGTAGTGATGAACATAAAGGCCATGAACCTGGAAATTGTATATAAATCTCCCTTTACTTATGCAGTCATGGTAGTGGTATTTTAAAAATATTTTTAAATGTGTACGAACTCCTGTTCTTCATGTGAGGGTTTCATTGTACTATGTAGTTTTGTTGCCAAATGTTTGAGCTCCACCTTTGCCCCCTTCAGAGAGGGTACGCTCACCAACGCCTCCTCAGAGGAATCAGTACCGTGAGTTAATTTACTGTTTTTGGACTGATATTATTATTTTTTTTGTTTTGCTTGATTTTTAGGAAAGATGTGTGTAGGTTGAGGTACTGCTGTACAATGTTCATTAAGTATTTCTGTCTTGTATTGTATACTGCTAGTTTGTTTTAGATGGCATTATTTTAAAGGAGTATCATTGGAAAGTATTTTTAGGAAATTATTTTCACGTAGTTAAGGTCTGCATATAAGTTACATATTAGTGGCAGTATTTGTTCATACCTCCTGTAGGCGTAAGCTGTGCCGGTTAATGTTTTATTTATCTTTATATACTTACATCTGAGAAAGCATTTAGCATGTTTGTTAAGACAGCCTGTTTGATTTGGTAATTTTATTTACTTAGGTTTTGCTAAATAGCTCTGATATGTACAGTGAGCCATTTATAGAACTAATGAATGTGTTATATAAGCATTTACAGTGATAGTATTGGCCACTGAAAAATGAGAGACTGATTGCTGCTTACTGATGCTTCCTTGGTGTTGATATAAATGCTTTATTTGGGGCTCATAACAAACTTTTAAAAAAGGTCATATTATACCTAAGTGATTAATTTGGAAGTGATGCAGCTTCATTGATTTATGTTTCATTAATGAATCTTTTCATTCTCACCATGAAATTACTAATATTTCTTTCCTGTTGTTGAAGCATCACAAGAGCATAACCTTTTTAATGTATACATTCCTTATAATTGTATTTTGTATTGCCAACTCATAATTTGAAGTTTAGTACACTGCCTTTTTCCCAGTGCTTAATCTGGCATGGTGTTTCAGGTTAGTAGTGTTGTTGTGAATTCATCTTAGAATTATATAAATTAAGTTATAACTAAAGTTATACATATTACAAAAATTGTGTAAATCAAATATTGATTTTGCTACCTATATTTAAGATATAAATTACCAGATTCCACCTGCTTGAGGCTTACACTGCAAGTAAAAAGTCATCTTTGGCAAGGCTGCATTATCATCAGCTGATGAAAGAGAGTACAGTCTCATTAAAGAACTTCTCACTTCAAAGGAGTCCATCTTGTCTTTACTAATACGTGTAGTGCAGCCTTGAAGCTGCAGAAGCCCCTGGTTAAAGTCCTGAGTAACAGCAGGGCCTTTTCAGAAAGAGGCCCTAGAGTAACATTGAGAATCTGTTGAATGCGTTAGATGATAGGATAGCAGATGAGAGGTGTTTGGGTCAGGGAGGTGTGTGAAATGAGAGACTCATGGCAAGTGGTTTGGTGAAAAGAGAAGATAAGGTGGAAGCATTGCATGAGATGAAGTTTGGCAAAGCAGCTGGAGTGGATGAGATTGCAGTTGAGGTTCTCAAGAAAGGAGGTAACTGTGTTGTTGATGGAATAGTTAGGACTTATTATGTAGTTGAAGGGCCTGAGAATTGGCAGAATGCCTTTATAGCATCACTGGATTAAGGCAAAGGGATCAAAATTGAATGTTCAAATTATAGAGGTTAAAGTTTGTTGAGTTTACCTTGTAAGGTAAATTGAATGTTCAAATTACAGAGTTTAAAGTTTGTTGAGTGTACCTTGTAAGGTATATAGGATTTTGGTGATTTAGAGTATTGTGTCATACTGGGGAGGAACACTGTGGTTTCAGGAGTGGAACAGGATGTTTAGATGAAGTGTTTGCTCTGAAATATTTGTGAGAGAAAGAAAAACAGAAGGATTTGTATGTGGCATTAATGGAACTAAAGAAAGCATATGATAGGGTTGATAAAGATGTTTTGTGAAAAATGTTAAGAATATATGATGCAGGAGATATTTTTCAAACAACCTTTTCAAAGCAAACGCTTGATCTACACATCCCCAGCCACTCCTGCAGCCACTTTGCTCCTCCCCAGTCTGATAATCTGTGCATGCCACTGCCCTCTTAATCACCAGTCTCCCATAAACCTTATCAGGTATACCAAACAGGCCAAGACCTCTGTAATTAAAATATTCCAACTTGTCTGCCCTGGGCCATGCAAATTTTGAACAGCCTGACTAACTGATCAACAACACCATGATCCTGATGAGGAACTCGACTGCAATCCTGTCTGCTATTGTTGCTCTGGCACGCCACCCCTCTTTTCACTAAATCATTTGTTATGACTTTCAGTCCTCATACCATCTTATTCCAAATACACCACCTGTACCACATACACATATATACCTACCATATGCTAGGATGTGTATGTGTGTGCACAAACACATGTAGGAGTAAAGGCATAGTACATACATACATGGGTAAGAGACGGGGCAACACGAGTGTAAAACTCTCTCCCCATTACACAAAAATGTAAATCACAAGTAGTAATCAGACACACATTTCATTTTCATGGATTTATAACTCCTGTAATCTGACAATGGACAGAGAATCTTACTCATAGACTGTAAGTATTATGAAGGAATGTCAACATTGTAATGAAAAAAGGTTTTAACGTTAAGGTTATTGAAATTTCAGGTTATGATACAAATAATACGTAGTTAGTTCATAGTTTACAAACCAAAACTGAATAAGAATACACATAGAAATCTATTTCTCTGGGTATCTTATCCTCATTCTCATTTAAAGAGAGTAGATCAAGCTCAGAAGAAAATTTCTTTTTTTCTTGCACGTTTCCTTGCTTCATTCTTGCTGTAGCTCTTTACTGTTAGATATGTGTTATTATTATTGTTCATTCCATCCCCTCTTCCTTACTTCCACAATACTCCTTGCTTTATCATGGAGTCTTTAGAATCCTGACATTTATGCAGAATGTAAGTGATAAAATCTAGTTCTAGCTGTTGGCTGTAGTGTTATCTCCATTTTAAAGCATTGTTGTACGAAGCACTGTTGGTGCACGTGTCACTTAACTCCATATTTGGTTTTGTTTTACAGATTCTTACAGCACCAGTAGTGAGACAGAGTTGGAGGAAGAAGATAAGGAGGATGACATTGTGAAGATAGAGAAGGATTCTGGTAATAATTGATTAGATTGTTTTTCATTGTTTAGGAAGAGGAACATGAAAGATATCGTAAATATGATTTTTGTCCATGGCTTTATGTGAAATAAGCAGTTAATTCTTGGAAGCAATAGCATTATTCAGAATCTTTCTGATACTTTCCCATGCTCCATCTACCACTCTCTACTTGAATTTTCATATTTTGATTATAAGAATGCCCTCCTTATGTAATCATTTAAGATATGCTGCATATGCTGATTTTCATTGCATCACATTAATTTTATTCTTTTTGTCATACAATAATGAAATCTACTGTGGGTTTAGTAAAGAAGTATATTTTTTTTATCCTATAAGTGATTTATCTTTATTTTTTCAGTGATACAGACACAAATGTTACTAATTTTTGATCATGTTTATCCCACTAGGTGACCAAATGTCTGTGTCAGGCAGTGGCTCTGGGTCTGCAAGATCTGGAACATTGTCACCTAACCAAGCAGGCCGCTACAAAGACTCCCCCACGTGAATACATTGACATTTTTTTACTGTCTTGTTGATCTGATATAATGAAAGTCACAGTTGATATATAGTATAGCTTAAGAAAGTTTAATGAGTATGAATCCTTTTTTGTTTGCCCACAGTTTGCAATGTGTCAATCTATACTGTGGTAGGATATTTCCAGTTTTTGTGTAATTATGTATTGTACTTACTACTGTATGTCCGCTCCACAGGGTGGAGGATCGTCGATCAGACCGTGAGGAAGCAAATTATTTGCCAGAGTCATCACCTGAATCTCCGCTTGAGCTAAAGGAAGAGTTACCCTCCTACTATCCTGCTATCATGGGCTGTCGTTCTGTTGACGAATTTGAGTGTCTTAATAGGTTAGTTGAAAATTTAATGAACTGTAATGTTATGTAACAAATAATCTTGTGAAAGTTCCTAATTATGAGGCTTTAGCCTAAAGAAATGTTATATACAAGTGAGAGAAAAATATCGTTGGTCTGCTTCTTTAGGATATACATTAAGGGCAAAATAGTCTGCATTGATAAGGAAAGAGTCAAAGGTCATTTGTCAGATGTCATTCCTTTCATTTCCAGAATTGAGGAAGGAACATATGGAGTAGTGTACAGAGCTAGAGAGAAGGCAACCAATCAAATTGTTGCACTGAAGAGACTTAAAATGGAGAAAGAAAAGGAGGGTTTTCCAATTACATCACTGAGAGAAGTCAATACTCTACTCAAGGTTAGTCATTGGAAGCAACAGCCACTACAGTGTAGTAAATCTTGATGTCTCTTAAATTTCTTTTTGTTTCATCGTTGGTTAGGACTATTATTACCTCTGCTTTCCTCCTGATTAATCCTGCTGGATATTCTAAAAGGTTAGTATTAGTTAACTGATAATATTTCTGGTAGTTTTCAACGTTAGACTATCTTGCTATTGCCCATAACCAGTGTTAAAGAAACCCACAAGAAACCTAATTACTGTGATTTATTGAGAGGGTGAAGAGCAGGGAAGTACATAGGAAAGATAGAGGATTTGTAGTTCAGATTTCTTCTATGATGGTAGCAGAGAAGGAGTTTATGCGTAGTGTTCATGGACTCAGAAATGGTATAAGATGAAGTTACTACTATGGGACTTCCTAAAAATGTGGGTGTTCAGATACTCAGGTTTTCTCCAGATATTCAAGAACCATCTTGTTGATGTCTTTCTCCAGTTGTAAATTCTTGGTGAAGAAACAGATATTACAGATCTTACTTCTTTGAAAGGATTGCAAACATGTTAAGATCTCTTACCAACCAGTGCTCTGCATAACTCCTGGTACCTCTCCCCATGAGGCCTCATTTAGAGCTTGAAAATGGCAAACAGAAAATCAGTTTTGTGCAGAGAGTTGGAAGACTGTCAGTGAAATGCTATGAGACTATGTATAATATACAAAAGTCCTAGAAGGAGGGCTGGACAAACTTTATTCTGGCTTCAGATGTCCTAAACATGCTTGTATCTATTTAATTTATGATGTGAATAATTCTGATATGAAGTTGAACAAAAGGGTATATTGTATCATATGAGTTTACTCTTTTAAAAGTACACCCCCATGCTCTTTACTACTCTAATATGTTGTTAGATTGTTAGTATGAGATGGTTAGTTAGCAATTCATAACAGTATTTCCTTTTAAATTTTGCCAAGGTGGCATAAAAAATAGCCATAAATATAGATGGTACTATGTTCATAATCTATCATAACAAATGAGGATAGGAGGACAGTTATGAAAACAGTAAGTCTCAACTGAGTATTATAAGTTCTCACCTTTTTCCTCTTTCTTCAATGAACAGGGTCAGCATGAGAACATAGTGACAGTACGTGAGATTGTAGTTGGAAGTAACATGGACAAAATTTACATAGTTATGGATTATGTAGAACATGATCTCAAGAGCCTCATGGAAACTATGCGACAAAAGAAGCAGATGTTTACGATTGGTGAGGTTAAAACTCTCATGAAGCAGCTGCTGAGGGCTGTCCATCACCTCCATGACAATTGGATCCTCCACAGAGATCTTAAAACATCAAATTTACTGTTGTCTCATCGGGGTATTTTAAAGGTATGATTATGGTTTATGTATATTAAAAACTTGCTCTCATTCCAAAAATAACTTGTGCCAGTATTCCTCAGACACCAAAGATAAGGCCATCTTCATGTGTTTTTTCTATGCCCACAACTTTTTCTTGAAAACTCACCTTCACTGAGTTCATTCACCAGGCTCACAGTCTTCCTATGTACCTGTTTCCTTACACACAAATCAAATGCTCTTTCATAGATATCTCTGATATGTCACTACCTCAAGAACAGTGTGGGATTCTTAGCATTAAAGTGACTAAAAAGGTAATCTGATTTTTTTGTCAAAGGATCCAGTCATGGATTTGAAAAATAAGATTTAATAAGAAAATGAAGAGAAGAGCTAGAATATTTTAGTTATTTAAAGAGAGTGCAGAGTAGTGAAAGATGTGCATGGGAGACAGTGAATTGGAATGATGTGGTATACATCTTTTTTTTTTTTTCTTTTTTATGTTGAAGGCTCCAGTCACGGACAAAAGTCCACATCAAGGCCGGGCCCTAATTGAAAT
>JAYMFT010241853.1:0-11037 GCA_038088735.1 Panulirus argus | reverse complement strand
CGAGGTGTTTAAGGATATGGGAGTTGAGGAGGGATTCAAAGACTTTGGAAACGGTAGATGTCAAAGCAACAGGACGATAGTTAGAGGGGTCAGAACGGTGACCCTTCTTAGGGAGGGGATGTATCAAAGCATGTTTCCAAGGAGAAGTAAAAGTCTTGGTTTTTAAACAGAAACGGAACAGACGAGCAAGCACAAGTGCAAGTTCAGAGACACACTCTTTCAGTACACGGGGATGGATGCCATCAAGACCATAAGCCTTGCTTGTGTACAGAAAAAGAAGCGCTTTTCGGACAGTTCGAAAAGAAATTACAGGAAGAGGCATAAGATTAGCAAGGTTAGCATCAGGGGGAGAGGGAATGTTTGAGTCATCCAAAGTGAAGTTAGAGGAGAAGCGGGAACCACAGAGAGTTGCTTTCTCAACGGGAGGGACAGCTATAGTACTGTCATGACGAAAAGTGAAGGAAAGGTAGAGCGACAGAAGATATTAGAGATGCCCTCAGCTAAAGATCAGAAAGACCTATCCGTGGATGCCAAGGAGACATTGTCGCACTTCCTTTGAATAATGGAACGATTACGGGCACCGATGAAAGCTGAATAGGAGCCACAGGAAGGAGAGTTGTTCCAAGTCTGATATGCCTGATCTCTGGTCTGAATTGCCTCAGAACTGGAACGGTTGAACAATGGACTGGATGAAGAAGTAGTCTTAAAGGAAGAGGGAATAAATGCTCCCATTCAGCAAAAATAACCTTTTATGCGTTTGGCGGAGACAGAAGCATCACCACATTAGAGACAGTAATTTACCTAAGGAAAGTCAGAAAAGAAGTTACGTAAGTTATTCCAGTCAGGTTTGTTCAGGTGCCAGCATTTATGCTTAGAAGGGGCTGCTGGAGGGGGAGGTGCCGTTAGAAGAGATACATTTATGAGAGTATGATGAGATGAACCAACTGGAGGCTAGATTGTGTATTTACAGCGATATGGACTAGAGGAGAAAAACAAAGCCAGTATATTAGGAGAGTGATCATAATGGTCATGTATATGGGCACGGTGGGAGACAATCTGCTCTAGATCATCGAGAATGGAGAAAGTGAGGGCTTTGATCCCTCCACCATCCTTATGGTAGGAATTCAACCATTCCCTATGGTAAATGTTGAGATTCCCATGGTAGAGGATCTCGGCTTGCGTGTGAGAGGATGTCACAATCTCATGGCTGGAGTTCAGATAGTCAAAGAATGATAGAAAAATTGTAGAATTAGGAGAACAATAGGCGAAGCAGACGACAAATGTGGTAATAGGGGTACAGACTTTGGGCCACATAACATCAAAGTTTGGAGACTGAAGGTCCTTGAGGCGCACTACAGGTGTGTTTATGTTGGAATAAGCACAAACACCACCTTTGAATCGGAATATTAGCGAGAGCGTCATTAAACAACTGACTCTCAGTGAGAAGTAAGATATTTGGAGAGGTACTAGACAGTGTTCAACTGAGGAGATTTTACTATAGAGACCACGAATGTTGGGAAAGTGAATAATAAAAGAGGAAGGTCTCACAGAGAGAGAAAGGTCGTAGGAGGAGCTGGTACTACTACTGCCAGAGCCCTCCCTCTCATTGGCAGCAGAGTCAGGGAGAAAACCGGAGATTCTTAGCACCCCATGTTGCCGGGGACTAGGGGCCATAGATTTGACGGACACCGCCACGATGATGCTGATAAATGTTTGAGCGGACAGGAATTGTCAAGAGTACTTATGTGAAAAGAGTAATACTGATATGCATGGTATGAATAGGTGAGTGGCGCTTGTAAGAGGAACATGGTAGGACTATCCCGGTAGTCCCGTTTTGATGAGACAGGAAGTAAGACCAGCAATCTTGACATGGAGAGTGTAAGAAGGATCCGGACATCACTTTAACGCTCCTCAGTCAGGACGGTAATACCACCCTGGGCGGCTGTTGTCAACAAGCTACTACCTAATGGGTTGCTCCAAGGTTGGGGGAAGGGATAATCCTTGAGTCAGCTGCGGTTCTGGAAGGGGCCAATACACTGTCATCTGAGTCCTCCCTCTCACTGGTGGCAGAGACACACAATAGAGTTTAGTCAGTGGAGTATGCCTCAAATCTGCAGGGGTCATGGGAGGGGCTATTACTCTACTACGTATATATTCCCGCCAGTAACTAAAATTCCAATTAAGAAAATACACACAAGAAGGTTTAAGAATTAGTTTTCAAGGGTAATAATAAACATACCTGAATATAAACGATAATCGAGAGTAAATGACAGGACAGAATAGCAAATCGTTAAAGGTGTTTGTATTCACACAAACTAAGAATACCATCATTCACATAATAACTTCACAGTTCCGGAGATCTTCTCTACGCAGCACAACAACTTGCGCATGCGGATGAAGAACTCCAGGCGCACACAGATCCACGCTGTACAATATCACCCACGGCATTTAAGGAAAACATACATCTCCCTACCTGAAGCATTGACACGATAATACATTCAGAACCCACAATGGTTATTCTTGACACTATTGGCACGAAATATATCAAGATGGATACTCCCCCCCCCACCTCCTTAAGCACTGAGAGGTAGGTGGGTGGGGCATGCAGATCACAGTTCAAGCATTTCCATTACCTACCTCAGTAAGGTTGAAGGTTAGCAACGGCGTCCCGAGCGTCGTATAGTCTTTACTCGAGGGAAATGAAAAGCGAAGAGGATTGCATCACCTTGCAATGGGACTTAAACAGACTCCAAAGTTGCTCTTTCGCATATTTGATGAAATTCAACCCAAGCAAATGAAGAGTAATGATGATGGAACCAAGTGATAGAAGACCTCAGTATTATCATTAAGTGGCAGATTATACGTTTCAAGGTTCTCTGTGTAAGAGGAATTAGGTATTCGGCATTATCCCTAACCTATTTCTAGCTTCTCACATTAAGAGAAAGGTAAAGAAGACCGACTGTCTGGCAAATATCAGAATAGGCTTCAACTTTATGGACAGGGAAATATTCAGCACGTTGTTTATATCCTTCGTAAGGCAAAAACTAGAATAAACTTCTCAAGGTTGGTCATCTCACCTACAGAAGCAAATAGGGCATGTCCAGAAGAGGACAACAATGACAGCACCATAATCAAGACAGCTGAGTTACAGGAAAAGGCTAAAGATTAAAGGCCGACCTTGCAAGAGAGAAGGGCGAGGAATGACCTGATCACAATTTTTAAGTCTTTAAACAGATCGTTAACGTGAGCAGTGGACAGTTCTTCAAGAAATGTAGCAATAGAGCAAACAGACGACACAACATGAAGTGAAGCAAGAAACGTGTTAAAAAAAAATGCAGGGGTACATTATAAAGCGTAAGTGATGAGCGAATGGAACATAATGACTAAGGACTTGGTTAATGCAGAGAGCAAACATAAATTAAGAATCTGTATAATAGTTGCGAGTGTTCAAGATATGGGGCCTCACGAGTATAAGACTCCCAGCCCAAACAGTAGAGATAGGCAATTTTCAGACCGACACATACATGACGACACAACAGAACATATACATACACACAAACGCATGCACATTTGCATACGTGCACTGGCATTCCAAGCACTGGTCTGTTCACGAGTTGGCAAGCTCTCCGACTGCCAAGGGCCACGTTCGATGGTGTCCCATTGGAGCTACGTTCCATAACAGAACTCCACCAGAACAAGCCAGCAACTAACTTTGACTTTCAGAACTCCTCAACTAATCCAACTAATCATCGGTGGGGACTCCTGTTATCTAACTTAGCCACGTTTTCCGACTCAGGAGAGTTTAGTGTTTGACTGGGTTTACAAGATTTCTGTAGCTCTAAGGATACTCAGCATTGTGGGCACCGTTATTATACCACGGGATGGACACACCATAAGTTTCTTTGATGATTTGTGCTAGAATACTGCCATCAGCACATCTGATTATGCAATGGGGTTCAGTGAGTCAAGTCATTAGGTTTCTTGGGACGCATGCAATAATATTGTTTTCGTCCGTCTCTCCTCTCCATTGATAATAACTATAAAACTGTTGCAGGGTTTAGGAGAGGTCCATATGGAAAAGCACTGATCATCTAATGCGAACAAAAAGCCGGTCAAAAATTTCGCCACGCATTACTGATCGTTTATATTTATGTGTATGTGATGCCGTAATGCCAAGAAGAACAAAATACGTGCAATTCTTTACATTTGTGTACATATTCTGCTGCATGAGATAATCTGTTGTCATTTATTTATATGAGACTGTTGTTGAGACTCAGATGAAAAGAATGCCTGTCTTCATATGAGGAAACTGAGATAGAATTTGGCAGAGGCAAGACTGTGCCACTCAAAACACTATAGTGAGTCTTTCTCAAGAATGAAGAAAAACCGAGTGTTTGTTTTGGCCTGAGCTGTTTGAGGAAATAACGGCTCCAGAAATTTATGATAATAAAGTTAGTGCTTGATATGCAACAATGTGAGAGAATAAGTGTGATGGTATTCCAAGTGTTGGTGAGCTCTTACACTTTACAGAAATTCTTAGTTTTCTAGTATTAAAAACTATCCTCTGAAAAAAAAAAAAAAGACTGGTAAGGGAGAGGATCTTGGTCTTCCCATAAACAAAATTACAATGCTTTGAAACCGTTTTCAACTTTCGATATGTGTAATGCATTACCATAATAATAGGGATGCAGACTGGAATATATCTGATAAAGGAATCAAGAGAACAATCCTTTTCTTCATGGTTTAAAGCTCATTGAAATAGATTTGGAATCTTTGAAGAATGTTTTACTGTGGACGAATTGACTGTGCTGAATTATTCGTACATCTCTCTCAAGCAATCTATATGAGGTGACCCTGTGAGGTTTAATCATAAACAGTGTGCAATGTGTGATGGTTCTAGATCTTCATTAAAGTTTGATCCTTATGTTGTAAAAGGGTGATGAACGAAATGATGGAAGACCCGTTAGTTGACTAAAAGGTTGTACTAGGAATGCTTGAAGCTACAGACATGCCCACGTCACGTTCTATTTTCTTTGATAACTTTTCGCTATTTATAACTTGTTAGTTCATCTCAAGAATCTTGGATACCAAGCAACAGGATCTATCAGGGAAGGCAAATTGATCAGTGTCCTTTGAAGCAATGTCATAAAAAAGTAAGGAAGGAAAAAAGGTGATCATTTGACAACAAGTTTGATGCACACGAAGACTTTCACGTAATCAAATCGGTTGATAATATGCATGTTATTATTGGTTCATGTTATGATCCCGTTGAATGAATGGGTCATTTTATTGTTGATAGGCAGACGTGCAGTCTGCAATGCAGCAGTTCCATTCAGTTGTCATTTTTTATGTATTTCTTTATCCTTGGTACATGAACTTGTCTGTGGACTCCTCTTGGAAAAGTGCAGCGTTGGAAAAGAGGTATCAAGACAAATGAAAACATCCCTCGACCAAATATATTGAATAACTACAGTCAATATATGGTTGGTGTTAACCACTATGACTGGATAGTTAGAAAGAATCCAACGTCTATTAGAGAAATAGCACTGGTCTCATTTTATACGAATCTTGGATGTGGATGTGGTGAATGCACGTATTTGTTGGGTTTCAAAAGGAGTGTCTGTGTACCATAATTAAAACTGTTTGACTGAGGAGGAACGATGGGGAGAAGGCGTAAGGTTCTAGTCTCCCCTAGTGCATCAACTGATGTTCGATAAGATAGTAAATCCCATGTAAACTTTCCTTCTGTGTGAGACATTTCTCTTTTTCTATTCACTGTACCAACATTCGTGGTCTCTCTAGTAACCTCTCCTCAGTTGAACACCATCTCTCTAGTACTTCTCAGTTAAACACTATCTGTCTAGTACCTCTCCCAATATCTTACTTCTCTATGAAACACAGTTGTCTAATTATGTTCTCACTAGTCCTTTTTTCATATCTAACTACAACCTCTACTTACGATTCCGGTTCAAAGGTGGTGTTTGAGCTTATTCCAACATAAACACACCTGTTCCTCGCCTCAAGGATCTAGTCTCCAAACTTTGGTGTTATGTGGCTCAAAGTCTATCTCCCTACTACCACACTTGTCTCAGTTTCACCTATTGCTCTAATAATTTTACAAATCTTATATCCTTCGACTATCTAAACTCCTGCCATGAGACTGTGACATCCTTTCACCCGCAAGCCGAGATCCTCTACCTCGGGGATTTCAACGTTCACCACAGGGAATGGATGAATTCCTCCCATACAGATGATGTAGGGATTGAAGCCCTCACATTCTCCATTCTCAATGATTTAGAGCAAATTTCCTCCCTCTGACTGCTATGACCACTCTCCTAATATTCTGAATTTGTTTTTCACCTCTAGTCCATCCTTTTGTAAATACACAATATCGCCCCATTTGATTCATCTGATTACACTCTCATCTATTCTAATGGCACCTCTCCCTCCAGCAGCCCCTTCTAAGCATAGATACTGGCACCACAACAAAGCTGACTGGAATAACATATGTAACTTTTTTCTGACTTTCCTTGGGTAAATTACTGTCTCTTATGTGGTGATGCTTCTATCCTCGCCAAACTGCCCATGATCACTGCAAGCACATTATCCATGAGGTGAAGTGTTCCTCTATTCAAGGAAAGTATGATAACCTCTCCTCGTCATTCGCAGATGGGTCTTTCAGGTTTTTAGCAAAGGGCATCTCTAACAACTTCAGTCACTCTACCTTTCCTTCACTTTTCTGTTTTTATGGTACTGTAGCTGTCTCTCCCATAGACAAAGGAACAGTCTTTGGCTCCTGTTTCTCCTTTAACTCCACCTTGGATGATTTTAACATTCCCTCACCCCCTGATACTCTTCATACTAATCCTATGCCTGTTTCCGTAATCTCTTCAGACTGTTCGAAAAGCGCTACTTTCTCCAGACACAAGTAAAGCTTATGGTTATGATGGCATCCATCCCTGTTTGCCAAAATAGTGTGCCTCTGAACTTGCATCTGTGCTTCCCCATATGTTCCATTTCTGCTTAAAAACCAAAACTTTTCCTTCTTGGAAACATGCACTGATACATCCCATCCCTAAGAAGGGTGACTGTTCTGACCTCTCTAACTATCCTCCCATTGCTTTGACATCTACCATTTCCAAAGTCTTTGAATCCCTCCTCAACTCCCATTTCCTTAAACACCTTTAAAATCACAGTCTTCTCTCTGATCATCAGTATGGCTAGCGTAAGGTAAGATCCACTGGTGATATTCTTTCCTGTCTTACTAATGTCTGGTCATCATCCCTGAAAGATTTTTAGGAGTCATGTGTAGTTGCCCTTGACATATCTAAGGCTTTTGACTGGGTGTGGCATTGGGGTCTCATCTCTAAGCTCCCCTCTTTTGGCTTCCCTCCCTCACATTGCTCCTGGATATCTAGCTTCCTCTGTGGCTGGTCTGTCTCTGTGATTGTTGATGGATCAGCCTCCCCACTTCTCACTATCAGCAGTGGTGTCCCTCAAGGTTCTGTCCTGTTTCTTATGATTTTTTCTTCTTTTCAACAATTTTCACTCCTCCACAAATAATTTAATGCACTCATATGCAGACAACTCAACACTGCATTCCATTAATCCACATCCTTCAATTCTGCTTCCTCCTCTCTCACTGAATCTACATTTCATCTTGACAGAGCTTCCTCAGTAAATTCATTCTTGGATAGGATATCTCTGTGGAATACAGAATCTTGTTAAGTTTAATGCCTCCAAGACCCAATTTCTACCCATCTCTTTATCAAAAACTCCTCACAACTCTCCTCTCTCCTTTGACAGCTGTGTAATTCCACCTCTTGACTCAATGAGCATACTTGGTATTACTGTAACATCCACTTTTTCTTTGAAATCCCACATTACGGGAATAATTAAGTCTGTCTTTAAGAAACTGGGTTCCTGTTTAGATGTCGAAACTTCTTTTCTTCCGAACAGTCGCTCCATTCATACAAGGGATTGATTCATCCTTGGAGTACTGCTCTCACATTTTGGATGGTTCAAGCTCTGTATGCTTACTTGACAGAGTTGAGTTGAAGGTAATCTGACTTATAAACTGTCCCACGCTAACTTCCAGACTTGACCCCCTTGCCCTACACCACAGTGTTGGTTCACTTTCCCTCATCTATAGGTATTACAGTACTTTGGTTTTTGCTTCTGAGAGCTGGCTGCTTGTGTGACCCCACCACTAGCTAGACCATGTAATACTCGGCAAGCTGCTGTGTCACATGATTATTGTGTGGCCATTGGCAACTCAAGGGTGGGCCGTTTTGATGCTTCTTTCCCCAATCGTCAAAGCTTTGGAACTCTTTGCCTTCACATGTTTTTCCAAATAACTATGACCTGGCACATTTCAAAAGATATTTTTTTCACTTCCTCCAAATTTCATAAATATGTTACCCTGTTTTTTCTTTTTCTGTTTCATAATTCTCTCTGTAATTCAATTAAGGCCCAGCCTTGGGGTGGACTTTTGTCCATGACTAGAGGCTTCAACACAAAAAAATAAACACAGGCTTTAAATGATCATATTAAAAAAATCAGTGAAAAATTTAAAGACAATAGAAAAAGAAAAATTAACTAGTAAAATCATGGAGATACCTGGTCTTCCTTAGCATCTAACAAAATCCAAATGCTAGGGAGGAGTACCACCTTATAAACACTTCTTCTTTTCTTCAGCTCATGGATCTATGTGTTATCGCTACCTTCAAGGCATATTACCTCAGGAGGACATTCAGTCAACTCTTTAATGGTATAGATGGGGAGGATAAGCCCTCATGTAGGGAGTGGTGGAAAATGTTCAGGATCAAAGATACTGTGAGCAAAATTACAGTCATGGAAGGTAGTAGTCATGTAGTAGGTATTACGTGGTAGGCATTCAGTGACAAGGGAGGCATATTACCAGTACAGTAATCCCTCGATTTAATGGACTGATAGGGGGGAGGGGGTGTCCGTTATTGATGAAAGTCCGTTAAGTTGAATGTAACCAATTTTTTGATACAAAATACAATATACAGTTCACGTGCTTTCTTTTGACTGCTCTATCACTTGATGCCATTTTGAATTGTAAGGATTGTAGAATTATTTAACAAAGTCAGAATTCTCTGTGTACAACTCTGACCGCATGATAGCTTGAGACACTGAGACTGAAACAAAGCGAGTGTACCCCATGCTACAAGTGCAATATGAGATGTGCATGGTTGCAGTGTTTGAGATTTTTTTTTTATTTTCATTTCAGTTATTATTATTTAATGTATTATTATTTGCCTGGTCCATTAAATCCAGATCTGTTATATCAGGGTCCGTTAAATCAAGGGATTACTTTACTACCCGCCTGGGTATCGGGAGGGTTAGTGACGGCTGCATAGAGAGTCAGCGATTTAGTGGTTGTCAAATTGCACTCCCTTGACCCAAGTTGCTGTCTTTTCTTTCTACCTCACCCACATGTGTTTAGTGATTGTCAGTTTGCACTCACCTGACCTAGGTTGCTGTCTTTTCTCTTCTGCCTAACCCACATGTTGACTACTGGCATTCCATCCACAAACATACAGTCTATTCCTGTCATACGTAACACTTGACAACACTTAACTTACACAGTTCATTCCTTGTAACTCAAGACTTCCCTGCAGTGAGCACTATGCACTAACCCTGCCTCTTTGCAAAATGCTAGGAGCAGTAGTTGGATGTAGTAGGTAGGAAGATACAGGCTGGATCATTAGGTAGAAACATTATAGGAAGATATAGGCTGGATCATTGGGTAGAAACATTAGGTAGAAGTAGTAGGTAGGAACATTTGGCAGGAGCATTAGGTAGAAGTTGTCAGTAGGAACATTAGGTAGGAACCTCTGCAGACACTGTGCTGGAGTTGCCCTCTGCCAGTGTCCTTTTAAGGGTGAGACGTGAAAGGCTTAGAAGTGGCACTGGAGTTTACTAGTTATGGAGTTATTATTGCTGAGGCTACTCCCTTGAAGGAGTTTCAGTTGGGAACAGACATCAGAAATATGGATAGATAGATAGATAAGCATGGGAGGAAGTTAATTTACAACAAGGAACGGTGTTTGGCTTGCTCTATAGTCTGGGTGTGTGAGTGGTTTCTTAGATTTTGGGCAGGAAGAAACAATCACCCAGATCCAACAGAGTTGTTACTCCTACCAACAGTGTTGGCTTAGAAGAAATTGAAGAACAAGATGTGACTAAGTTTCTGGAGTCACATTTTGAGGGTCTGACCGATGAGGAACTCATGCATTGGAAGGTAGAAAAATCAATCTTGTTTTATTGTATAATTAATATTCTGCTAACTCATTTGAACCCAAATTTGGCATTATTGATGACGCATTGTTGTTCTGATATATTTCTGCTTATTTTGGGGTTTTGTCACGCCCCATCTCTTTCAACTATTTTCTCTTATAATAATCCTTGGTATGCATCACAGACAGCCTTGAAAGGAACCACTGGTTTGCTGCTGTTTGAATTCCTTTGTATTCCTTTGTATTTGTATTATTATTTTATACATGAGGGAAGAACCTTCTGAAGAGAAATGTATAGGAAACATGTATGAAAAATACAACTTACTGTCATTTTATAAACTATATATTGAATATTTTACAACAAAGGCCAGCAAAGGGTGCAGTACTTGTTGATAAAAATTGCATCTCCTTTAGCTATTTTCTTTTATGTTTCTATAGATATGCGGGTAATTATTCATTGAAACATCAGGTAAGAACTCTTTGAAAAGAACTGTGTAGAAAAAATACATGAAAATACAACTTAACATATTTCATCAGTTTTATGTTGAATGTTTTGTTATGAACACAATTGTTAACAATGGCAAGGAGGTAAGACTTCCAGTTATTTTACCTATTTTCTCTGATATTTTGTAGAACATGTAGATGGACTTTCATGGTGTAGTGGTTAATGTTCCTGACTGTGATGCATTCACATGCCGCCCAGGGTTGAGCACATGAGTTCAAATCCAGGTTGCAGCAGTTGTTTCACAGTCTACCCAGCTGTTCATCAACC
>JAYMFT010241831.1:0-11038 GCA_038088735.1 Panulirus argus | reverse complement strand
CATGACTTAGAGCAAATTATCTCCCACCCTACCCATATACCTTATCGCATCACCATTGTCCGTCTTTAACCTCATCACCCCGTCAAGCATGCACCACCTACCCCCGCCAATACGACACACACACACACACACACACACACAAAATGGCCCCTATAACCACACACAGTAACATAATCTCCCCTGGACACACACACACAACAGAATCACACCATCTCACCACAGACTCGTAAACAAACGGCAGAACGCAAAACGTAACCAGGGAACCACGTCAGCTGGGCGGCCATCCCAAACAGCTGATGAGTGGTAAACAAAGAGTTATCGAGTCAGCTGGGAGAACCCGAACAGCTGACGATATGTTAAAACAGAAAACGGGACAATCATCACGAGGAACAACTTATCTATAAACGTTACTTTATTTGATTGTAATGACCTCCTTGGTAACTGAATGAATTCAGAATTGTTGTAAAACAATCTTTAGACGAAAGAAATTACCGAAGATATTTCTTATTGAAGGTTAACACCGAAGACTGTGTAATGACAGTACATAAAAAAAAAAAAAAATAGAGCTACTGCAGGATTCACTCGTGCGTGACAGTATACTGGTATACTAGCGCACCAGTTTACTGATATACGGTCAGATTCCTCGTACCATACGAGTCAAACACGTCACAGAGTCTGTGAAAACTCACTAATGAAATTATAAGTATTTCACACTCACGTCCGGTTTAACTTTCAAGATACTGAAAGCAAGACGTTATAGCTATATGTACTCGCGACACTTGCCAGATGCTTCTGGTAATATTGTACTGGGGTTACCTAGCGACAGCACTAGGACCCGGATTCCTCTATCAAGGAAGAAAAGTATTGAAACTAAAACTGAACTGATGAGAAATGCTTTTCCCTTCTCTGTTTTGAGTGTGTGTGTGTGTGTGTGTGTGTGTAATTACTATTTGTGTGTTACAGGAGGAGAGTTTATGACACTCGTTTTGCCCTGTGTGTATGTGTGCGTGTGGTACGTCGGATATGGAAGCCAGAGTTACCACGCATGGCAATGTTTCGCACGGCAGCGGTTGCAGTCGGTTGTTTCATGATAAAGGAAAGAGATAAGAAATAGCCTGGCGTAAGTATATACCCTGAACTGCACTCTTGTTACATGTGAGAGAGAGAGAGGGGGGGAGGGAGGGAGAGAGAAAGGGTGAGGGAGAGGAAAAGAGAGAGAAATTGACGGATGTATGTGAGGAGAAAGAGAGAGAGAGATTTCGTAACTACGAATACCCTACGAGGAGATTTTGCCTCAGCGCGGGGAGAGAGAGACAGAGAGAAAGAGAGGAGCGGAGGTGTGAGAGGGAGACATGACGAGGTCATCTCTCTCTCTCTCTCTCTCTCTCTCTCTCTCTCTCTCTCTCTCTCTCTCTCTCTCTCTCTCTCGCTCACTCACCCCGAGGATCTAACACGTAAGATAAACACCTTCACCCAAGAGTCAGCCTTGGTACGTACTTGTCCGTCACAGCTGGTTAGTGCCTTTGGGTGGCTGTCTGTCTTGCAGCCTGGCTGGCAGACACGCAGGCTGACTGGCTGTCAAGCTAACTGGCTAATTAACAGGCTAGCTCGTTGTCTGGCTGGCTGGTTGCCTGCCTAACTAGCTGTCAGGCTGGCTATCTGACAGTCTGGCTGGCTTGTTGGCCAGATACACAGTTTCTGACAGTCTGGCTGGCTTGTTGGCCAGATACACAGTTCGTCTGTAAATGGTAATCGCTCAGTGCTGGTGGCGCTGAGAGAGCGCATATCCCCAGGCAGTGGCACCGTCTGTTTGTTCTGCAGCCGACGAGAACCCTCCCACTGTAGCGTGGAGCCCAATTTTCCCGACTTAAGCTGAGGAGATGTGGAGGGACAGTAGGCACTGCAGACTGACAGTGCCTCGAGATTGAGTGCCTCTGGCCGAATGCCTCTGGTCGAGTACCAAGGGTTAAGTGCCTCTTTGATGGAGGGGGAAAGGGGAAATTCAGTAGACCACAGTCGTCATCAGAGATACGGTACTTGGCGAGGTCTCCTGGTGAGGCCTTACACAGGAGAGCTGTCTACGGGGCCCTCACCATAGCAAATTATTGTGATGTATCATGGGCTTCTTTGACATTTTTCCTGCTCCCTTCTCCTCACCCATCCCATCTCCCCACTCCCCCGCTCCACACACAATCACCCTCTTGCCATACTCCATCGTCACACACACACACACACGCACACACACACACACACACACACACGGCCTTTATATAGTGGACACGTCTGAGAGGAAAATTAGTCATAATTCTCGAGGATCATCACACTATCGTGCCAGGAGGGTCTTACATACATAACACTCCTTACGTCTGACTCGAACGAAACGCCATCTCCGGCCTGTATGGAAACGAGACATATTGAATGTGTTAAGGAGACGTCAGCAGGCAGGTCGACGAGCGGGCATGGCAGTATTCCCAACGGAACCAGCAGAGGAAGGGAGGTATTCTCGGAAGCTACACTCAGTCTTGGAAAGATGAGGTTCATGGGAAAGTGCGTAGGACATGGGAAGGCGGCAGTGCTCACGGCCTCCCAAAGTCCTCCCCCTACTCCACCTCTCACTTGTCTCCCACTCCCAAGCACCTCCCACAGCCCTCCCATTCCTTCCACCACTACCTCCCACAGCCCTCTCATCACCCCCACCACCTCCCACAGTCCTCCTCTCCCCCTCCCTCCCCCCTCCCCCCAATATTGTCCCCAGCTGGCCATTATTGCTTTACTGGTGATCAAGTTTGGGAAGCTGAACAAAGGCCAGCGTTTCAGGGCCGGCAGCCAGCCAGGCAGGCAGGCAGGCAGGCAGACACACGTCACGCTGTACCACCACGCCCAACGTAAATTTGGGTCTTGTCAATTTTTCCTGTTCGATAACGTGCCATCTTTTGCTCCCATCATCATTAACAACGTATGTACCCTATGACATTAATGATCACTTTTAGTAATTACAGGTTTTTTTTTTCTGTCATAGTTTCTCTTTTGTACTTTCGTTTGGGAGAGTAGGATTTCCTACAGCTGTATTCTTCATTACTGTATGCAGTTGTATTGTAATGATCATGAAAACATGTCACTGATGTTAGATTATGTATGCCTGATTATATTAATAATCTTTTTTACATATTTTACTAATTATGCTGAGTATGATTATAGATGATGAGTGATTAATTATGATAAGTGTTAAATTGAGTGATTAATTCTAATGAATGTGTTAAATTGCACTCGTTTTAACCGCTTTAAGCACGACGGTACGAATCTCAGGGGTCATTTGATGGCCTTGATTTTGCCCTAACACTCTCATGGGTCGGGTTAGAGTTCAGTCGTCGTACCGTCGTCCTCACTGGTCGTACCGCTGTACTCAAGGATCGCACCGTCGCGCTCAAGGGTCGTACCGTCGTGCTTAAGGGGTCGTACCTTCGTGCTTAAGGGGTCGTACCTTCGTGCTCAAGGGTCGTACCTTCGTGCCTGGTGGAGCTAATCCAAACAACACACACGACCATACACTGTGTACGGAGTTTCTCGCTTGGACACAAAAGCTGGATTGAGAAGTCTCGAAGTTTTCATATTTGTTTCGTTAACGATCGTGTCCCAGACAGGTTCGTTCAGCCTGCATTGTGGGGGGGGACTCTGCCTTAAATGGCAGGTGTTGATGATTCGATATCCTGATTGTGCCCCCCTCAGCTGATGATGGGTCCTCACGATCAGCTGATGGGAACCTCATGATGGGGGGGGGGGTGTCCACGCGATCAGCCGATGGGTCGGCCATGATCAGCTGACTGGGGCCTCATGATCAGCTGATAATGTAAACAACGACGGATGCAGTCTGTTCTGTGTCTGGCTTATCGCAACTTTACCGATGTTTGTTTTTTTTTTTTTTTGTCAGATAAGAATGCGTGGAGATAGTGATGATGATAATGGTGATAGTGACGAGGATAGTGATAAGGAGGTGGGAGGAGGATGACTTTTATTGATAAGAACGATGAGTGGTACTTAGGTGGTAGAAACCCCCAGCCGATGATTATCCTGGCGAGCGGTGTCGATAGTCAGTGGCAAAGATGATGGTGATTTGGTAAAGAATGATGTAATGCGGTAAAAGACGATAGTGATAGAAGAGAGAGAGAGGGGGTGGGTGGGGGTGATGATGGCGTCGATGCCCCCCCCCCCACACGACGGGAACTCAACAGCAGAGCCGAATTAAACTGTTTCAGCACGTCAGCCGGGATGATGGTGAGGTGAGGTGTCAGAAGGCCGGCTGACGTTTCACTCAATCAGAGAGTGACTGCGTGGAGGGTGGGGAAAGGGTAAAGAGGGGGGGGGGGAAGTGCTGAGTGAGTGGACGGGGCAAGTGGTAGGACTAGGTGGGGGAGGAGAGGTCGGGGGAGGGTGAGGAGTGACTCACCTGATGCAGACCACCCACACACGGTGAGTGGTGAGTTATTCTAAGAGAGACCAATCTTTTATTTTTTTTAGGTACGAACCGTTGTTGAGAGCCATATGGTCTTGCCTCGTAGATGGGAGCGCTTTAGTTAACCTCCCCGTTTCCTCCCCATCACCCCCGTTTCCCTCCTGGAGCACGACGGGACGACCCATGGGTATGATGGCCTATGACCTTTGGTCCTGACCTTCTTAAAGGCTCGTCGGGTCAGAGGCCAACACGGGGCTATCGTACACCCAAAGGTCCGTCCTTCCGTCGTCGTGCTCATAAATTGGGGTCACCCCAGGTCTTGTCCAGTGGGTCAGCACCGTCGCCGTACCCGGTTGGTCGTACCGTCGTGCTCTGGGGTCGTGCCGTTGCGCTCAAGAGGGGTGTTGGTGGGTAGTGGGCTTACTTGCCCTGTCGCCGTTAGGTGCCTGATCGTGCCTGCCTCGCTTGACCTCTTGGTATTAAACCCTCACTCGAGGTGGCTTCGAATGATGCAACGGGGAAACGTTCTTCAGCAGTACCTGGGCATATTGCTACCTTATCCTCGTCGACCACTCGCCCTCCTAGACTAAAGCACTACCACCTCACGTAAATAGGTGGTCCGTCTACCCGCTGCCCGAAAGAGAGAAAGAGAGAGAGTGAGAGAGAGAGAGAGAGAGAGAGAAAGGAATGACTCTGTTATCTCAAATAGGGAACTCACCTTAAACAGTGGAAATTGGGTGGACGAGGTGGCTCGGCGACCCGATGTACGATGCTATATCACTTTCCCCCTCCGTGACCTTGCAGGATTTGCACGCTGATCACGCTATTACTCCGGACATTCCTCCAACCGCTGTTTACACTTAACACAAAACACCACCTCCGCACACACACAGACACTCGTCTCGGCATAAATATTTACAGCACCAGAACACACCGCGCAGCGTTTAACTGCCCCACACACCGACTCAACAGTGTTGTCGTTTTCCCGCCATCGCGAGAGAGGAGGGTCTTCCCCCACCCCTGCAGCGTCGCCCGATGCTTTCGTTCCTGTGATCCTGCCAACGAGCGCCACCGGCGCCGACTATCAATGCCGCCACGGCATAGATAAACATCCGCCTGTGATCGCACCAGTAGCTGACCAGTGCGGGAGAGCAGCAGCTGCAGCCGGGACAGCGGCGATGATAGAGGTGCCAAAGCTTCTCGCCGCATCAGCCGTTGACATCCAGAGGGCCATGAGATGCCGGCTAGTGTAATGTGCCCTAACATTTTCCCCACTTAAACGCGAAATTGCTTTTGATAAGTACATTATGCACGTGAATCACGTTTAATTGAATGTTTAGCTTTGTGGTGCATCAAGCAAACGGGACTCTTCTTCTCTGAAAATGTTAATGGGAATATTTATCGAACTGGAAACTCGGACTTCGGACCGGAAATTTGGTCACTGTTTTGGTGAGGCGCCGTCCATATCTGTTGTTATTTACACAAAGTCGTTTTAAGCATAGACCCGTTGGGTTAGTATCGATAGACTGGTTATAACACTACTCCTGGACAATTGTGGTAGCTTGTGGTAGATATATAGACTCAGAAAACCACTGGCGAGAGAAGATACACAGGAGAGAGAGAGAGAGAAAAAAAATTAACTAGGTCGGAAAGGATGTTGAGGGGATGTTGTTTAGATAAATATGGTCACTCAGGGTCGTCGCTACCTTTGGGGTTTATGTAAATACGAGGTCTCTTCTCCTAACGGTGCGTGTGTCTGTGTGTTTGAGGATTTCGTTACGAAGTCGCTCCAAGGACCAGGTGAGGCGAGGTGAGGTGAGGCGAGTCAGCCAGCGTGGGCGAGGTGCTGGGTACGATACCCTCCACCCCGCCGCTACCTCCTCCTCCCTCCCTCCCTGCCCACTGGTGGTGGTCAGCCGGGTTGAGGGAGGGAAGGAGGGAGCTTGCCAGCCAGCTAGCCACCCAGCTACCTAGCTGTCAGGCAGGCGCCCCGCGGAGGAAGGCCAAGTCTGGTGCGTTAGGTCAGGTCAGGTTAAGATAGGCTGGCCAGCCGGCGCCCCCGCCCGACCCCCAGCAGAGGAGAGTCATGTCTATTGTGCTGGATCACGTCCAGTTATATTAATACTGGCCGCTGCCCCACTAGGGAAGGTCATGTCTAGTGCGCTTGGAGGAAAAGGTCAGGTCATGATAAGGCAGTAGACTCGTACAAATAACGGGGTACGGCAGACGAAGAGGGAACTTGTTTTAAGAAGGAACGAGCCAAAGGTTAGACCAAGGTAGAGCTCTGGGCAACACAAGGAAGACATTTCAGTGCTTACTGGTTACGTTTAGGAGTGGGTGTTGTGAGGTGTCTTTCATATGAGTGATTGGATCTTTGGCACGTCGGGTCCTGTGGCGTGTTAAGTCACTGTTTGTTATACTGGGGAGGTGGGTACCGGGTGATGTCCCGACCATGTACGAGAAAGTGTGATATGTGATAGCATTTTTTGTATGGGGATGGTAGGGGCTTTAGTCTCAATTGGGTGGATGAAATAGATTTAAACATTGGGTTGGCTTGGGGGGAGAGCAGTGGTTTATTGTCTGTCGAGTCATTGCGGCGTAAAATGTTTTGTCAGGGTGATGTTTGCTGTGGGAGGAATATGGGCGTGTATGTATTGCTGAAATGTGAGGCCGGGATGAGCTTTGTGTGTGTGTGTGGGTGGGTGGAGTTTGATGGGTGGTTATGAAGTGGCATGGGTGGGAGCAGGTGTTTTGTGCTGTTACATAGAATTGTCTGCCGTGCGTGTTGATGTGAGACTGTTTCATTTACTTCTTGGTTATCAGCAAATATACATATATTACATATATTATATGAAGGCGAAGTCGCAATTCAGTAGTTCATATAATTTCATTTAACGTGTAGTTTTCCTATACATGCGGCATGTATAGAAAAACTACAGGTATGCATTTACGCATATGCAAATGTAGTCTAATTATGCATGCACATGTAAACATCCGTATACATGCGTGTCATTACTTATACCAGCGATTGTGTTTGATGTATGGACTCAAGTCATTTGTCTAACTCTCAACTGGAAATGCATTGGTGCGTTTGAGGCAGAGGACTTAGAGTCAGTCTCCGGTGATGGCACGCCCGTGTTGGCATCCCAGGTGCACTGTACACCAACTGAGATATTAAAGTAGAGCAGGTTCTTAAAGTCGAGGGGATGTGGTTTATGTGACGGAGTGGTTGGTGGAGATTTGAGTATGTGAGTATTACCGCGGAGTTTGTGGTTAATGCTGCGGTATTGGGAGTAAATAAGAGATCTTCTTAACTCTTCATGTGTGGTTTGGGGTGAACTGGGTTACACACACACAAACACGCACACACACACACACACACACACACACACACACACACAAACACACACATATGTGGACAGCATACAGCATACGTGAGTTCAAAAGGTTGTACGATTGCAGGGAATACTCAAGAGATGGGGAGCCCGCTCTATGTGTGTAGGACTCCCCTCTCTCCCCGTAACAGTACACATAGGTACACACAGGTATATTACCAACACAAACACACAGCCCAGTCTAGCCTTTGATTTGGGTGCCCGTGCCCGTGAACGGTCCCGCTGGTAACAGTAACGGGAGGGCGGAAAGAGGGAAACATCAGTAGGTGAGAAAGATGCCTAATCTTTCCTAGTGGGGCGGGGGAGGCTACAGCTCCACACAGGGAATGCTGGACCTCAGAGGAACCCGTCACTTTGAACTTGGGGGGGTTGGAAGACGTAAGGGAGGGGGGGGTGTGGGGTGTGGGGGAGAAGGTAGGTGAGGATTGTGAAAGCGGAGGAGGGATTGTGAGTTTTGAGAGAGAGGAGGATTGGTAAGAAGGGGGAGGGGGAAGGAATAAGAAGAAGAGGAGGAATACTCGCCTTCGACGAGATTTTGCGAGGGGGAGTGAGAGTCGAGGAATGATAATTTAAGAACGAATCTAGAAAAATTATAAAACGCAGTGGAGAGAGAGAGAGAGAAGGAGAGAAATATGCGGCTTTGCACACAGCAAGTTAGGTAGTCAGGAAAGCATGTGTGTTTACATTTTACTTGAGTCAACAGCATAAGTATTCATGCGTGTGTTGTTGTTGTTGGCATTGTAAGGGGTGGCACGGGCGAGGGGTCGTGGGGAGTCTACAGGGGAGGGTGGTAAGGGGTAGTGGGGAGCCTAGAGGGAAGGGTCGTGAGGGGCGGCACAGGTAAGGGGTCGTGAGGAGTCTGCAGGTGAGAGATCCTTGGGTTTTGACAGGCGAACCTCCCCTTAACCCTTAGCAAGGCTCTGGACAGTAAGGCCGTATGCACAGCAGTGGTCACCACCTTTGCAGATCACGCCCCGTCTACACCCAGCAGGAATTACCCCCTGCAAGTACCCACCCCAAACACCGCCCATACCTCGAGCGAGATGCTTCCCCTTAAAACGGCCTTTCTTTAAAGAAGGCCATACCTAAAATGGCTTTCCACACCACAGGAAGGTTCTCCAAAAACTATTCTTCCTCTTCCCCCAGCAGTGATCTCCACAGCAAGGTCCTCCTCGAAAGCGAACCCCTTCAACCCCAGCAAAGGTCAAGCACACACACACACACACACACACACACACACACACATAGAAACAGTTTTATATAGCCCTGTTTAGCCATATCTCTCGCATGGTGCAAAATACTCGTACTGTCCACATCAGGTGAGAGAGAGGAACTTTAAATAAAATATTCATCGCTCCTGACTCCGCCCGGCCATCTATGTCATTGAGGCGCTGGGATTCAATTATCCCGGCGAGGGAGCAGCAGAGGGACCTGGTCCAGATGGGGGCGCCGCCCCAACTTCCCCTGCACACAAAACGAAAACTCTCACGTTAGCATGTTGTGAGAGGGATGCTTTGCTGGAGGGGGTCTTTTGTCGGAGTCTGTCGGTTTGTATCCTTTGCGTTTGTGTGCGCGCGCGCGCGCGTGTGTGTGTGTGTGTGTGTGTGTGTGTGTGTTTAATGTAATTATAACGTGCCGAAGGGGAAGAAGAGGAAGGGAGGGAGGGGTCTCTCTCCCTTGCTGAGGCCACCAATCACACCACGTCTGTCATGACCGGGCCACCCACCACACTGTGGCCACCATGAGAGTGGTCTATATGTAAATGGGGACGCTCAGCCCTCGCCTCGGGGCCGACTCCAAGGCTTGGCTTCGGAGCCATGAGAAGAAACGCACAGTAAAAACATCATTTCCATGTAAATTCGTGTGACCCAGAATGTATACGGCGAATCCATAATGCTCTCTCACTTATGACTCGTGATGTTTACTCAAACAGGAATTAGAATAATGGCACCTGGCCTACGCTGTAAACAGGAGTGATTTACGCAGTGCGCTGTCGACAAGTGGTGTTTTATGGTTAATCTAGATTGTCAAATGTGAGCGTCTGGCAGTGTGTATGGCAGCTAGAATGTATATGATCCAGTTTTCACGGGCGTATTTACCGAGTTACCTGTCTTTCCGCCATTCTTCAGCAGCTCGAAGTCGCCCTTCACTCCCGTCGGTCCTTCGTCATCTGTCTCGCTTCCCTCATGCGTCCCACAGGTCCCGCGCCGCCTCTCATGCTGAGTTCCACGTCCCTCGGGTCCTGAGGCAACACCTAGCCATCGTGTTCTTAGACTTCCCTGCAGCCTACCCCGCCGACCTCGGGTTTTCCAGGCATTCATGAGGGCCTTGAGTCAGGCCTTCCAGCCATTCCTCAGGGCCTTGTTCCAGACCATCCATTCATTCGTCAGGTCCCCAAATCGGACCTTCCAGTCATTCGTCAGGTCATTGCGCCGTACCTTCCAGGCACTCCCGGAGTTCTTGAGTCAAACTTTCCAGGCATTCTCCTCAGGTTCTTGCGTCAGGCCTTCCAGGGAATCCTCTGGTCCTTGCGTCTGACCTTCTGGGCACCCCCACATTTCCAGTACTTTCAAGATTAAGAAACTTTTCAGAATAATTTTCGCATATTTCGCGAAGAGTTTGCAAGTCTTCGCGATTTTTTCGAAGAGAGCGTAGAACAGACCAAGTATCTATACTGATGATTATTTACAGAATGTGTATAGTAGACCCGTGATCACTATAGCAGCGATCCGGAGTTTATATAGTTGTTACAGAATGTATAATACAGCTGAGGGATGAGGTGGGATTTCGAAGAAAGAAAATATATATGTGAGGACGTGATCGAAGAGTGAGGGGAACGTTTGGCTGGTGAGGTGAGGATAAAGTGATTTATGAAGAAGTTGTTGTTGCTCGGAAGTGCATTAGTCACTCGGCAGATGGCAGGGAGAACGGGACTGGGAGAGAGAGAGAGGAACAGAGGATTGCCAGTGGAAAGGGTGAGGAGAATCGGTCCGGATGGTTTCTGGTGCAATTGAAAAAGGATGATCTGGTGTATCTGTCTGTTGCCAGTACTTGACACAGTAACTAGCACAGGGTGGAGATCGTTTGCCGACTCTTTGGTTAATTGACGTAAATGATTATACGTATATATATATATATATATATATATATATATATATATATATATATATATATATATATATATATATACTCT
>JAYMFT010241820.1:0-11038 GCA_038088735.1 Panulirus argus | reverse complement strand
ATAGATACAGATATTCTAGTTTAAGCCTGGTGCCTAATCTATCGACCAACCCCTGGTGGAGGATGAACAGCTGGGTTGCTTGTGGACGGGCTGCCGCGACAGGGATTCGAACCTACGCGGACTCGACCCTGGGGGACTATTTCAAGCGATCATATAGAAACCCTACCTATTCTAGCAGTACCGACCCGATTTAAAATGTCTGCATCGCCTATTACGCCAGGGATCAGGGAGTAATAGGATGTGTAATGGGGCGAAGAGATTACAGGTCCAGATATCACTTCGAGCAGCAGGACTCATGGGGGTAACTGGTCGATCGAAGAAGAGAAAAGCCCTCATGTTTCAAGGGTCACACGGATATTCTGCAGGTCAGTCAAAAGGTCACATTTCCGTGCCAAGGAAAACGATGTTAAATGGCCACAAATTACTTAACTCCTTCGAGGGTCAGGGCGTTAGGAGTACGAGGTCAATTGTTCTGTGCTACAAACTTCACTGGCTTAACAAGGTCACAAGGTCAGGGGTCAATGATACCCTAGGAATCACCAGATTACAGGCAATGAGGCCAGAGAGTTAAAGTTCCGTTTTTAGCTCAAGAGAAATGGGTTTAAGTGACAATGAATGATTAGAGATCGAGGCATCTGAAGTAATGGTGAAAGGAAATCAAGAATTTGGACGTAACAAGGTCCCGCAGCCAAGGGCTGCTGGGTGACAGTAAAAACTCTCCTCATAACAGATGGACAGACGGGAGAGTAAAACAGAATTACTCCTCCGCTATCTACTACTCACTCCTGATCAGACAGCAGGAAGAATATATATATATATATATATATATATATATATATATATATATATATATATATATGTGTGCGAGTGTGTGTGCGTGTGTGTGTGTAGGAACACTACCACGCAGTACAGAGCGAATCCAAAGGTTAATGGTTCAGAGGTCAACGAATCAGTTGCCGGGGAAGCCACAGGTCGCAAGGGTGGAGTTTGGAGGGAGTGGTGAGGGCGGGGGGCCGCTTGATATGCTTGCAGTGGAGGCCTCCAGGGTCGCACTCGGATCACTGAAGCCAGGGAAATTAGCACGGCGATCCTTCTCTGTCAGCCTTCGTACAGTCTACAATTCATCTGATATTCCTATTAAGCGTTCACTCTTATTTTTTTTTTTTGCTCTATCGCCCGCTCAGTTTTATTTGATGTCTAGTTGAAGGCTAGATATTAAATCATCTCGGTTTTGACAGGAAGGAGAATGCAAGCGACTCGAGACCTACCTACTTCAGGCTTTCAACGACCAGGATATATATACACCAGTCATACGCTTAAGTCTGCTGACGACGTAACTTCGTCGAAGTCCTGTCTGTGTAGGTTTCTGATGTGGCGACCCAACAGGAACACGAGACGTGTACACAGTTGACCCAGGGTCGCACGGAGAGTTATGATGACATTTACCGAGTAACGAGCCCTGTTTAACGAAGATGGTCATGCAGCCGGGACACGAGCACAGGAATGGCTAAACGAAGTTAAAAGTCTTGCACGATTTCTTTACTCGTTATTTACCGAACTCTCGTTAACTTTATTAATGACCCAGACTTTGCATACCGCCGTGAGTTGAACGCAAAAATTCAAAGCAGCTTTACATCTGAAGAGAATATGAGCCAAAGTTCTCGCAATAATTCAGCAGAATGTGGCCAATTTCACGCACTTCCCGCGTTACAACATTCGCAAGTCCAAGCTTACCCTGCCACCAATTAGATACAAGGTATCCAGCCGCAACACAGACACCAGACGTGTAATTAGAGGTGTTTATTTTCGTCTGCTCCGCTAGCTAGCTAGCTAATGGCATCTCCCGACTCCACCCCCCCTCCCAAGCCGAACCTATAATTGGGCAAGGGATACTTGTGGTACATCCGTTGCTCCTTTAGATAGAGTGGAGTGATAACCTCACTTTGACGAGTGAATCAGAAACCGAGCTATCTTGTGCTCTGTCCATAATACAAGACTGCATTTGATGTCGGGGTTTTTGTCGTCATCAAGATGATTCACATCACCAGAGTTTAAGTCTTTCGTCTCTAACGTTGACAAGTGTTAAGTTATCAACTTTCAATTACCCTTTTTCAATCTCTCTTCGTTAATGTGAAATAACGTCAACAATGAATACTGTTATTTAAGCGTCAAGTTGCGTTATTAAGAGCGTCTTTTGTTCTAGTCCACAATCGTCTCTTCCTGCACACCAGGTAAGTTGATGGTCAATTTGTTTTTCGCTTGGATGACACCAACAGCAACGTCACAGATTCTATTTTTAAATATGTTAGCCTGTAAAACCATACATATACACTACTATGACTCGTATATCTTTATGCATGAATGCATAATTGTACAAGAGACTGTACGTCGGCATTAATGCAAGTGTAAAAATAATGATGTATGTATAAACGTATATGAATATATGTACCAAAAGACACATATGTACATGCATGCACACACACAACACACACACTGTAACATATCTTGAGCCATACATACTATAGAAATCCGAGCTAACCAGCAGCATTGTCACCTCATTTCCTTGGAAATTCAACTGCAACCCCATCCACTCCAGCCGCCTTGCCACACTTCATATTACGCAGTGCTTTCACCACCTGTCATCTTTTCACGAAACCACTTGTCACGAACCCTATTATCTATCTTCCTCAACAGTCCCTCAAAATATAACACCATCCCTTCTTTTCTTCTTCCTTGCCTGTTCTCATTTTCTTCTGTATAGTGCCACTGTGTAAGGGTAAGGGAGGCAACTGTAAATAATCGAATTACAGAGATATTAGTTCGTTGAGTGTATCTGGTAATTTGTATGGAAAAGTGGTGAGTGAGAGGGCTCAGGCTTGCAAAGAACATCATACTTGGAAGAAGAGTGTGGCTTCCGGAGTGGTAGAGGATGTGTGGATCTGGCGTCTGATAAAATACAGAAACAGAAGGATTTGCATTTGGCCTCTATGGATCTTCAGAAAACGTATGATAGGGTTGATGGAGATGCTTTGAAGAAGGGTTTACGAATATATCGTGTGGGAGTAAAGTTACTTGAAGCAGTGAGGAGTTTTATCAAAAGAGTAAGGCGTATGCGCGATTAGGAGGAGAGGAGAATGAGTGGTTCCAGGTGAAGGTGGGTCCGCGGCAGGTGATCGTCACCATGGCTGTTTAATCTGTGTATATCGGGTGGGGGTGCTTAGGTATGTGAATGCGAGGGTCATAGAAAGAGGGGCAGGTTTGCAGGCTCTTGGGGGTAGGGATGCTTAGGAGATGAGTCAGTTGCTATTTGCCAATGACACGTATTTAGAGGCAAAAGAGTGAGGAACTGCAGAAGCGTTTTTCTAAGTTAGGAGCGCGTGAAGCGAGAAAGTTGAAAGTTAATGCGAATAAAAAGTAAGGTTAATTAATATCAGATTTAACCGGGAGAGATATTGGTCGGTTGGAATGCGAGTTTGAATATGGAAAGATCCTGGAGAAATTTCTATGTTTTAGATATCTGAAAGTGGATATGATAGGAGAAGGAACATGGGAGCTGGTATGTGTGTGTTATATATATATATATATATATATATATATATATATATATATATATATATATATATATATATATATATATATATATATATATATATATATATATATATATTCACCTTCCTGCCACAGGATCACCTTCTCTGGGATTCCCTTACATATCAAAAAGATTTAACATTTTTGATTTTCCTTCGTCTTAATTCATAATTTTTACCAGCAGTATCTGGTGCTTCTCCTAGGCATCTGGCCAGACACTTTATTACCCCCCTGACTTGAATACCGGTCTCAGTCTGAACAACTGGTGCTGAAATAAAAAAAAGGGCACTTAAAAATCAAACTACACACAATAATTGCTGATGAGGCGTACGATACACTTGGTGGGCCGCTCATCCATCACCCCCCCACTTACCCTCCCGCCACTTCCCTCAACAAACGTCGTCGGGGCATCGCCTCCCAGAATGCGGTCTGGCGCTAACAAAAACTCTCCTGGCCTCCGGAGATCGAGGCACCGGTGTCTTCCATGCCCAAGGGGGAGACAGCGATGCCCTTAACACTCTCTCTCGCGAGTCCTTCTAATTAATTACCTGGACGCGGCTCCAGCGTTCCAGCACTCTTGTGATCGACGGGCGCCACGCCTTCCGCTGGAAACCCAAACACTGCGAAGTCTTCTAATAATACAAATTACGGTTTTCTTTTCTTTGCCAGGGAAGGAGGATCATTTTCTATTTCAACTAAGAAAATATCTTTACGTATCAGATATAAACACACAAAAAAGTAGAGTAATAACCTTTCCAAACTATACCTCAATCACGCGGGAAAAATCTACCAAATATTCTTGTGTAAACTGGTTTTTATAAAGGTATAATTATTTTTTACCATGAAGAAAACTTTCCCCAGTCCGTGTTCTTGCCTACATACACTCACACACAACACACACACACACACACGCTGGACGATATCATCGAGTCATAAATACGGCTGAAAATACGAGAACCACCTGACCACATCAACACCTGGCGGAGGGGAAAGACCCCAACACCATACGTACATAACAACAAACACGAGCACTTGACTGTACAGACACTCGACCACACGAACCAGACGATCTGTGAGGAAATGCACAATTTCCTTGCTGGGACCGTCGGCCATGATATAAAAAATCACCAGCTTCCTTGTAAACTGTTGAGCACGATGGTATTGACGACTGGGCGCCGAAGGCCTGGCACTCTCGCTGACTCTCTTGAGGGGTCAGGTTAAAGGCTCGGGTTATCATACCTGTGGGGAGTCGTACCGTCGTGTTTCTGGAGCTTGCACAGAGCCGTCGTGCTCGATCAGCGTCGAACAGCCGTGTTCCAAGAGATCGTACAGTCATTATTTAAGGGGGAGTTGAAACACGTGACTGTATATAGCGAGCGTAGAGCGAAACAAAATTTCCCCCCCTCACCTTCTACAGTGCATCAGAGGAACACGATAGAGCAATCCCCTCTACGGGGAAAAACACGATCTGACACGGGAGCTACGGTGACTCAAGCTTCAAGCACCCATACGTCACACTTTTCGACCGTGTTTACTCCGGCAGCACGAGGAACGTAGTGATAGATTAACCCCGTTCGTAGATACGAGGAGGGGCACCATTCCGGAGAGCCCCCCCCTCTCCCCAAGTGGCGGCGCCCCCTCCTCCTCTCTCTCTGCCACAGTCTCCGCGTTGAGGTGTGTGTGTGCGGCGCTACAACACCGGCTAATTTATCAGGTGTGAAGAATGAGGTGTGGCAGGCAGGTGTGTCGGCCGTATATGGATGGAGGAGTAGGGAGAGGAGGAGGAGGAGGAGGGAGGAGGAGCAGCGGATGCCCCAGTGTGGAGATCAAATGGCTGCCAGCCTCAACCCCGCCCGCGGTGCAGTGGAGCGGAACCCTACCACTGTCATGTCCAATGATCCCACAGCTTTCGCTCCCTCACGCCCCAACAATGCCACTCCAGGTAATGGTATCTCCGGCGATTAGCCTCTCCGGGGACTCGTTCAACCGCATATTAGTTAGCGGCTTCTGCTGGATTCATTCAACCGTAGACCGGGAATGTAGTACACTAAACTACGCTCATCGCGAGAATATGGGAACCAACGAGCGCGTGTTTTGTCAAAGCGAGTCACGTAATGCAGTCGAGATTTTCTCCTCCCTTAACACCTGTATCATCAATCGCTTCGTAGAAAAAAAACACAAAACAAACGGATTTTCCAAGTTACGTAGACTCTAAACTTCCGCATGTCCCTGTTGTAATCCTTTACACCACAGGGCGGACGGAACAATAGCAACGTTTAAGAACGAATTTCCATTTTGATCAACACGCAAAACAAAAAGTAGTGGAACGGGTTAGGACTGAGCCTCTTTACACAATCCGCGATGACACTGTAACGTTGTTCGTGTCGGGACAACAGTCCTGATGCCTCCGTGGTGTAGTGGTTAGTGTCGCTGCCAATGAACCTCACGGGGCACTCACGGCTCACAGGCAACGCAGTTGTTCGTCCTCACACTTTGGGTCTGGTTTTAAGTGGGTATGTGGCGTGCGCTGATGTGAACTGTTTTGTCCTCTCGGTTTTTATTTTATATTTCATATAATCCCATTGCCCCATTAAAAAAAAATTTAAATTTCACTATCATGCCAATTTTTTTTTTCTCTCTATCATACGTATATTCGTCTTTACAGTGTACTGTGTTGATTTCATTCCCTTAAATCCTTCTCACTATACCAGAAGGATACAATTCAATGTGGCACACTGATCTCATCCCTCAATGTATTAACAATACTCTCTTATTATCCTCTTTCTTAACCCATCTGTACCTTTACAAATACACAAGCGCTCGTTTCTAAATAAATTTACATCCGACCAAAGCCCCACTTGTGCATTCTCCCAGGCATATATCGTCTATCACATACACAACCCTGCATTAGTATACCTCGCAACTATTTTCAACTCCCTATAGGAAAAAAAAATCATTTCAAATTTTGCCTCCGTCTGCAGCACGTCAGAGGGGAAAATACACAGGCGACACCCTCATCTCGGACATGACGACGCAGTGTTTCAGAGGAAGCTTCAACATGCGTGTCAGCTAAGTTCCTCCTCCTCCCCCTAGCTCGACATGCACTGTGTCAGCATTTCACAGGACTGTTAAACCTAGTAAGGCATTACTCCATTCCCGTCAACACGAATCTCCCATCAGCCTGAGGACTCGCTTCGCCAGCCAGCCAGCCAGCCATCCATCCTCTCCTCACCAATCGTGTCAATCTCTTTTGTTTTCTTTTACTTCTCTTTCATTTACAGTCATCAACCGTGACGTGCAGATAGTAGTAGTTTAAAAACTATTTTCTTTTTTAATTTTCTTCCCTCACTCCCTCCCTGCACCCTTTCAGAATCACGTTGAGTCCCTAGCGTCAAAACGCGATTGCAGTTACTCGTGTATATAAGAGACATCCTCATCAGCAGCATGTGTGGGTGGGGTACCTGTGCACCACTGCCACGCCATCCTCACCATACACACTTTGCGTCCTCTCCATCCTCCCTACCCACACCACACAATCTGAACCTCACAATATTCAACCATCTGTCAACTTTCGAGAAAAATAAAAAAATAAAATCACACCCGCCTTTCAAATGTACACTCCATTTCCTGTTATTAGAAAGTGATAATACAGGAAGGAAGGATTTCCCAACCCTCCCCAGCTCCCGTCCCTCTTCTCAGTCGCCTTCTACGACACGCAGGAGATGTGAGGTGGGAGTATTTTCCTCTCCCCTTACGATCTGCTTTGCACCTGAAGTCCGCAGCTACCGACGGAGCCCTGCTCGATGGCAGAACACCAGGATAACAACATCATAATTCCCCCCCCCCCTCCCTCCCCAACCAGCGCCACCCCACCCACGACAGCAGCAAGTCTGGCGAAGAATTTGCTTCTTGGCGAAAATATGAGGGGGGGAGTGGGGGAGGAGGGGAGGGTCTACACTCCCCATAACTCTGCCATGAACAGGATCGCTTTGGGTACGTGGTGATAAAACTCCTGCCGAAGGTCCGGACACACACACACACACACGCACATTTCTGGGTGATTAATGCGGGCCTGAATTCAACCCTGATTTACTTAATGTGAGCATGAATTCAGTCCCTGAACCATCTGTGAGCCTTAAATTAAACCCAGATGCATCTAACGTAAACCTGATCTTAACCATGAAATATCTAAGGCGAGTCTGAACCAGAATGTTCTTATTTAACAAACTTGAGCCTGAATTCACCTCGGATTTATATAATCTGATCCTGAATTCAACCCTGATTCAGCTGAGGAAAGCCTGAATGAAATCACCGATTCATTCTTTCAAATTAGCTGCGGATTTTTCCCTATTAGCGCTTGAAATGGGATGACCCTCGTCGCTGATCTGGTAATGGATAAGTTTGACCCAACTATAGCAAATTGTGACTCGATCACACCAGTTTAACTGCGTCCCAATTTTGACAAAATTGTGAATCAATCATACCATGATAATTGTAAACCAAACATGCCATTGTAAACTAGAATTTCAACTAATCGGCTGTTTATCAACTGTATTCAGAATGTACAAGAAAGTTACACCCATTTTCTCAAAAAAAAAAAAAAATAGGGGTTGTGGAAATTACGAAAATTATCTTTTTTCTTTTTCATCTCCGTATGGCGAATTTTGTGCCTATAGAAATCTTTTTCGAAATCCTTTTTTCGAAACTAAGGTCCCAGGGCACATGCTATGACAATTTAAATACATATCGGCAAAACTAAGATAATACGTCTTCTTAAGTCCCCCTCCCCCCCTCTCCGTGAGCTGAAGAAAACTGGTCATTTACCACATTCAAATTCAAGACGCTTTGGCAAAGTAATTCTATAAAGTGTAAGTAAAGACCGGATCCTGAATAAGAGAACAGGGCTTTACTTACACAAATGTTTTACGGCGCGTTAACGAATATAAAGATATACCGGTTATAAAACTTTAAATAAACACGCACACTTCACCTCCTGATAACTCAACAAACAATATCTTTTATTTCTTTGTATTTTTTTCCCGTCCGCGTTTACGTCGCTAATTTGTCATCGCAGACAGCTTAAAATGCGTCTGAATCTTTGAGGCCGAGGGAGTCGAAGTCGCCTCAAATACTTCCTCCATCGTTCTCGATTTGTAAAGAGAGATCAGAACTCTTGTACGACACTCCTTGAGGAAAAGCGACTCCCGATGAGACGGATTTTATCTTCCGCGGCCAATTATATCGACGCAGTGGGGCAAACTTCCTGAACACGGTCGTAATTCTGCGGCGTTTACGCGCTCGGACGCTCGTTTATGGAACGGGCTCCGCTGGTTGGCCCCCTCAAGCAGGTGGAGGCACACACACACACTCACCCGGCAGGGCTGGACGGGGCTGGGCTGGGCTACTTGAGTCGGTTCCTGACCGCTGCAGCCCAGCCTCGGTTCTGCTGTTAATAGCGCTCTCTCTCTCTCTCTCTCTCTCTCCTGTAGCCCTCCCCACCCCCTTTGAGGGACGGTGGTGCGCCCCCTGATGTACACGAAGGTACAACCCTTGGGTAATGATGATTCTTGGTCCTCCTTAATTATTTTCTCTCGTCTTAGGAGTTCGTTCCGTCGCACTCGAGAGGTCAGTTTATCGGAAGCTGACCTCCCTCCCTCCCTACTCTCCTCTTCTGTGCCACCCTTCACCTCCCTCCATACCCTCGGCGTCTGTGCCACACTTTACAAAGATCACCTCACAAAGCTGTGTTATTTAGCTTCAAACCGCCTCTCGTCTCGACACAGCCTCCCAGAAATGCAGAGGTCGGTTTGTAAAAGATAAATTTCTATTAGGGAGTAAAATATATAATATGCTTACGTCGACAACCACATCTGCATACGAGGTCAATCCCCTCCTGTAATGAGGTCAATAATACACAAATCAATGCTTCTAAAAACCTCATTAACAGACACTACCTAATGCTAAAAATTTTCCAAGTACTTGATAAACCCCACCACACCCTCCGATCTCCTCCAAAGATTCACTGTGGGCTTGAACGAACACACGGAACAGACAAGACACTACCTTCTTCCTCATCTCCTTAAATCAGGATTAACAATCGACGACCACCAATAAAAATTTTTAATGCCCCCCAGCATCGTCTTCACAGACCAGCGCCACTAAAGTGATTTATTCACGGCAGAGTGGAGAATCGCTGGGGGGGGGGGATGTAGTGAATACGTTATACGATGCTGTTTGAGGACGCGACCTTTATTCCGAAAATGAAATACAACGCCATCAAGACAAGGTGCGCAAAAAAGAGAAAAAAATAATACTGAATCAGGAAAGAAAGAAAAAAAAAAAAAGCTCTCATAAACAGTATTTGTAAGCACAGCGCCACTTAAGGACGGCTAATGTAAGCGGCTGACGGTAACATTACATATATCAATCCTTTGCATATTAGTTGGAAAGGCCAAAAACACCAGCATGTGCTTCAGATGGTAACTAACTCAGGAGGTGAACTACACGGAGATGAAAACTCAAAATTCACGAATTCTTATCTCCATTTCTTTTTACAATAATCTCCATAGCGTTCACTGCAGTGTCACTAATATAATAGATCCTCAGTCATAGTTTAGTAGGAACACGCCCTATAAACCTCAGCGTAATCAAGACGTGTAATCGAAAGAGAAAAAAGTGATTACAGTCACGGAAGAGAATAATTCTTCATTCACTGACTTGTAGCGTTAAAACACTGTCTGATAAAGAAAAGTATTGAAAACCAGTGTATCTTAATACATATATTTTATTTCATCCATGTTCTGGATTCACCAAACCAGGATCTCGTCCTCTGGTCAATCAAGTCGCGAGCCAACTCCCCCGTCGGCTGGAGACGACCCTTTAAGAGAAGGGGAATGATGTCCTGCTGCCAATCCACTCGGCCGAGGGATCTATTTTGAGGTGGTCACGTACGCACGCAGGTACGCACGCACGCACGGATGGACGGACCTCTTACAATTAATCATATTCTATAAAGACACTATACGACCTCGGTTTACGAGACGCCCACGTCTCGCAAATCATTATTAAGCCTCTTCCCTCGAACCAAAGGGCATTGAGCATTTGGCCGTCCACGAGATCGACTGCTCGCTCGTTCTACCCCCACTGACGAGTTGCACCGCGCGTCTCTCGTAAAGCAACCAACCAACGAGTATTCAGAGCCATCGGGTAATTGCGTCTGTTGAACAACAGGTCACTCGGGGAGGACCAGGGGAGGTCTTCGAGGAAGAGAAAAAAAAAAGCGACAACCAATTAAACGCGTTAATTAGATAGAAGTTCTGCGTGTCATAAATAACCATCGTCATTCCCCTTCAGCCCGAGTACCACTAGGGAGAGAGAGAGAGAGAGAGAGAGAGAGAGAGAGAGAGAGAGAGATAGAGAGAGAGAGAGAGAGAGAGAAAAAAATACTCGC
>JAYMFT010241809.1:0-11038 GCA_038088735.1 Panulirus argus | reverse complement strand
ACACATATGCACCACACATATATATATCCATATATACATATATATATATATCCATCTATCTATCTATATACCCATCTATCTATATATGTCAAGGATTGGATATACGAATCTACTATTTTGTTTCCCGAACTTCGAGTACTGACTAAGAGATTTACCAGTCGCTTATCACAGTGTATCATTGTACCATACTTTAAAGGATAATGACACACACCCTTATAGAATGACTGCATGAAAAAGAAAATGGTTTTTCAGATCACTCTTTTTCTTATCCATTCCGTTATACACGTGCAAAAACTTCGTCTGATTAAACAAATTTTTTGATCCTCTGCCGTTAACTTGGTTCCTGTATTAACTTCTTTTATCCTTACCCCAATTTTTGCATTTTTCTTTTTTGAGTCATCCTTAACATTACCTCACCACCAATTTTCAGCCCAACCCTGTCTTGGTGCGATATTATTCCTTTCATTTCACTCTCGTCTCCCGGAACGCCGGACTCGTATATCCGTGGTCTACGGCTCGACCCAAAAGAGTCTCAAGAATATTACATGTTGAAAGCGTGGCGCCATTTCACACCAGTCCTGCAACATTTCTCTTGTTATTTCGTTTCCATCAGGGGACCTTGCACAAGGCCCCATACCTAAAGGGACCTACCTCACTGCCTCTTTACGATACATTTCCATAAAATAGATGGACTAAAAGCATGTGCGTGTCAGAAGTAGAGGGAAGAGGATGAAGGATGAAACCGAGAGGGAGATGGAAGTATGAAGAAGAGATAAGAAGCTATGAGGGTATCGGGAACCTGAATATTCAGGAGGATGAAAGGTGCGCATGGGATGAAATGATTTAGATCGAGTGCGGTATATAGGGGGCGACGTGCTGCCGCAGAGTTGAACCAGGGCTTATGAAGCAATCAAGGTAAGCCACGGAACAGTCTGTAGGGCATGGTAGGCACTCATTTCGATACATTATACATGCCAACTAGACATTAGTGTGTGGAAAGGAAGGGCGTTTTTTCGTTTATTACCGTTACTACCTCGCCACGGTGCTAAAGTGTCGTACTGTCGTGATCAAGGCTCTTACAGTCGTGCTCAAGGGTCGTACCGTTGTGCTGAAGGCTTTAAAGATATAGCTACAGCCTTTATCCACTAATATTGTCACAGAATACGAGCCTTTCAAATGTACATTTTTTCTTTTAGCCTTACGTCGTTACTGGCATCAGTATGACTGTCTTAGTTTGCGCCCTTCTGTCGTGACTCATGCCGTGTGAGAGGTAGTCATGATGGCACTTCACTTCAGCAGCTGCCGATACTCTTGCCAACAGCACCGTGTTCTGTATTTCCCTTGGTGTCCTCCTTAAGTCATGGTCAAGCTTCATGGTAGAGTAATTTGTGTCGACTCTCAGATTCTTTCAAGCAGCCATAAATAATTAAAAGACGAAAATATTACTGAACTGTTGTTGAGCAGTGTCACCTTCCAGACATTTTGACTTTTCTATCATTCTTTAATCGAGATGTTGGATATTTCTTTTCTTTATTTTCTGATGTTCCTGAACTTTCAGCAATTGGCACACGTAAATATTTGACGGCATATGACAGCTGCTTCTGCCCCTTAAAGAAAATCCACATCTATGGACAGGAATCACACTTCAAGAAACATTTTCATGTACTGAAGAAGATCCCTTACACTCCCGCTCCCTTTGGCCGGAGGCCAAGGGGATATCATATGACACAGGATGTCCAGTCCATTTTCCCCATAATGTGAAAAGTTATTGGGAAATATTAAAGTCAGTGTTTCCTGCGCATATGACCGAATAAATTTCTTTCATTCTTAAACTATGGGATACTTAGTATGCAGATGACACGTGCGCCTCGGAAAGTAGATCAGTTGCCCTGCCGTCACTTCCTAACTGTCTCTGCTATGGTACTTCCCAGAACCCAGAGTTGGGTAATAGACCAGGTGCCATACTGCCTCTGCTGTGGCACCCAGCATCATCTGTTAGATGATGGCTCTATCAAACCAAAACCTTAGTAAGCAATGAAGTGCTAAAGATGCAGATTTCATTCTTATTTTTCGAGACAGAAAGACTCCAGCAACTCTGAAGGCTTCTTAAACTTTCCTTAGACCCGTTAGTGTGATAGAGCGACGTTTGCTTTACAGATGTAAATGCGTTTCGCCCGTCAGATTTCCCTCCTTTTGTCGAAACTGTGACCCGGACGACCTGGCTAATTGGGAGGATGAATAATGGAAAGGCAATCGGCCTGTGGACGCGTTACCTCCCTCGCCGGGAGAGGATTTTTCGGTTATTATGGAGGCGTAGACGGAACTCACATCAAGCAAAGGAAGGATTTGATATACATCCGAGAATCAGGGGGAGATTTTGGGATGAAATGCGGCGAGGAAGGATGAAGCTTATTAGTGATGCAGTTTTATATTCATGATGACGATTGCAAGGAAACTGAAGAGGAGAATATCGAGGGAGACATGGGTAAAGATAAAGAGGGAAAAGAAAGGCGAAAAGATGAAAGAGGTAACTAGACAGAAGAGAAACAAGTAAAAGAAAAATTGCGGTGAAGGGGAATGATAACAAACGAGGATATTGAGAAAAGAAGGAACACGAGGACTAGATGAAGAGGTGATTTGAAATCATTTCCATTGTCTATTCCAGAAAGTCTGCCTTCTCTTTACATCGAAACACTTGTTTTAAATTACTAACTTCCACCTAAAGAGAGACTGGAAAGGTATGGAACTATATACGAAACAAGGAAACATGCAGACTAAAGGAGAAATAAGCAACACGACGGATGATCTGTCAGTATCAGTCACTCAACATTTGACTAACATGAAAATAAGGAAGGAAAACCAAGCACAGGAAATATGAAGAAATGAATCAGCTGAACATTACGAGGAAGATTTATAGCGGGTCCCAGACGGAGAGGACTGGGGAGGCACAAGTGAAGGACTGTGTGTGTGTGTGTGTGTGTGTGTGTGTGTGTGTGTGTGTGTGTGTGAGGTTCCTGCAGGATTTATGTTCGGAGCTGGAGATGGAATATGCCTGGGGAATACCGTTTGGATATGCATGGCAGAATGTTGAGAGATTTACTGGAGTGTCCAGCTGGTCGGGCCAGACGTACCGCAATATATCACAGCAAAGGACGCAGCTCCCGCTATTGATAGCATAACCACAGACTTGAGACGAAGGAGAGTGACGCTGTTGAGACGTTTCAAACTGGTGCAGCGGTAGACGTGGATGTACCGTGGTCAGGTTTCATGGTACACTAAGGTACGTTGAATAATGATAGTATTAAGCATTCCTCTCTCTTTTTCTCTCTTTCTCTCCTGTTTGAATGCCTGGGGTTTGCAAGGGCATGTGTCACAAACAGCTGATTGTAAATAACAGGGAATGCTAGTCAGGTGTTTCATAGTGCTGGTGTACACGATTACTATTTGATTATAGTTTGATTACTGTTAATGTGTCAAGGAGAGAGAGTTTTCTACCAGTGTTGTCCCTTCTCTTAGTCTTCTAACTTTACACGCACACATATATATACCATGTCTTTACTTCTTTGTGAGCATAGACACACACACACACACACACACATACACAGTCTAGAATAAGCCTGGTGCACGCGCGTGCGTATGACTAAGACCTAGGGGAAAAAACAGACTCATTTGGAATTCATTACTGAATCCTATTAAAGGCAGTACCTTTAGAGTGCCTCTTAACATTCAGGTGCGAGGGACATATCAAATATGCCGTAGGTATATAAGCAGAGCAGCCCTGGCTGTGCGTTACCTAGAAATTATGGTTTTAATTCCTTGAAGCGCGTTTCGTGAGTCGCTTTGAACTAAAGGCTTGGGAGTTTTAGATGAAAGTGATTGGTATCAATGAGACCAAGAACATCACTGATATATATATATATATATATATATATATATATATATATATATATATATATATTTATTTGACAGCGAGAATCAAAGTTTTCTTTGATTTCAATAAAACTTATTATTAGTTGAGAATATTAGAAGTCAATATCTGGAACGATGATGAGAGACTTCCATTTATCTTTTATGTTTATTATATCAAAAGTTATCGTGAAAAGCGTCAAACGATTTTAGAATTCAACACATTTTTTTTTGTGCCGATCTTCTAATATTACAAGCTGATGAAAACTTTACAAAGTCTTCCGTGGATAAACCAATATACTTTGGTTTATTGATAAAGTTGTAGAAGAGGGTAGCCCCGCACTTCTAGTAATTTACATACTGACAAAACATATTGAAACTGTTCCATGTAAAAAGCCTTGATTTGCATACTGATGTCATAATCTACATACTGATGAAATACTAGCAATGTCTATGTGCTCTGAAGGAGGATGACATACTCTGTTCGTGGGTAACAATGTCTGCCTTAAATATTACTGTTGCAAACTGGCCAGTAATTATTGAAAAAACTTCCCTCGAATTATGATGAGCAAAATACAATTCCCTGTTCGCCGGAATTCGTAATTATTGGGTAATTGTCTTGCTGTAAAATCAAATTAAAATGAAATTGAGTTAATTTGCCTGCAAGAAGAAATTATGAACTTACTGGATGTTAAATGGTAATAGAAGAGCGATCTATGAATTGCATTTTGGTCAGGTTTCAGCTTTCCTTGTAACAATTTGTGTAAGACTGACTGCCCTGCAGTGTCATTTGATTTTTATTATATCTTCCCGGTGAAATTCATTATATATATATATATATATATATATATATATATATATATATATATATACACAGAAAGAGTGTGTTATGCATAAATTTCACAGAAAATACTTCATTGATTCTCCAGCTATCAAGCATAGTTTTGAATATTTCAAAAGAGAGCATTTCTAAGGAAACCAATCGTTAAGAAGTGACCAATAACTGTGCTAAGCGCTCTATTAATAAGAATTCGAAGATTGAGTCAGTAGAATGGGCTTTTAGTACCGTCTCGTTTACCAATGGCAATAGACTCGGCTTCCATTTAATACTGTATTCGACGGCTTGACTCGAGCAACTTATATACAGAAGTTGTCCTCTTGTTATGGAAGCAATACATGGTCTTCCGAGTTTGCTGGCACAGAGGAGGTCCCACAGTGTGTCACAGAGAATCACTACATTGTCGTGCATCACTCCCCGGTGTTTGGAATTCGTTGAATATGAACACAAATTATTGTGAGACTTTCTGTGGGTTAGCCAAAGTTTGCTAAGAGCTACATGCTATCTCCACACAAGGAATGGCCTTTATATTGCGTAGGTAAAAGTCTTTGTTGTAGAGAGACTACAGTGCATGGACATCAGACTCCCATTGTTATGGGGAATACAACTTTCGCTTAAAAGTAATTTGTAGAGAAAGCACGCTCGATTTGCCGTATAGGAATGGCACTTTACTGTAGAAAAGGCCCAAGGTTCTCCTGTATACAGCAGTCAACTGTAAAGAGTAGTCAAACAACTTGGACTACGTGAACTACAGTTTTACCGTGGAGAAGGTCTCAACGCTTACTGTATACAAGAGTCAGCTGCCGTTGTATAGACTTGGCACCAGAGAGGCAACGTAGTTTGCAATGACGTCTTTTGCAGAGTACCATTCCTACCTACAAGTGCCTTAGACGATATTTTGCCATCAGGCAGGGCAAAATGATGGAGCGTTCCCACACTTTGAGAAAGACTGATATATGTATGTACAGTGGAAGACATTAGCCTGTTCCTGGGATTTGGTGAAGACATCTCGTAGAAGATGAGCATTTTGTGTCTCTGAACAGTGCTTCCCCATATACGTTATGGAATTCTATCTGAGGGAAAGGTAAAGGTAACTTTATGAGATTTGTTATTTTTCCCGAATATTTACCTGCAGATTCAAAGTTGGTCGACAGGGTTCGATCACGCGACCATAAATTTCAAGCTACGGAGTTTTGTACCCTTTAGCACAGATGAAGCCAACGGCAAATTCTTAAAAGCATCTTATGTCACTATGAATGAGGCTAAACTTCTCCCTTAATTGCTTTAGACTAACTTTACTTTGTAATTAAACTCGTGAGGCAGACCTAAGTTGGCTAACTTCTTGAGAACGCAGGTGCGACCCCTCAGGTATACTGAATGGCCTGGCCTTTGACCCGATCGTTAAGGGTATGCCCTAAGGGCAGTACCATTGTGCTCAAGAATCGTACCATTTACCTCAGGGTGTTACAGGTGGCAGCAGTGGTGGCTGAGTGGACTAAAAGCGAGTTGCCGTCTTCGACTATCATGTTACGTCCCTTCGAACCCAGCTCCAGGGGTTATCTCGCGGGTTCCCCTGCCCCTTGCTGCCTCGTTCCCTTAGACGACGCATCTATGGACGGACGCCGACTCATCATGAGTCAGCGAGTCATACGGGGGGCGACGTTGTGCTGTCCCAAGTTGATAAGTATGCGACATAAAGTAGCCAAAAGATGCATACTTCTTTCTTAGGATTTATATATTTACTAAGAAAATGCGAAACATAAAAGTAACCACATAGTCCAGGTATATATATATATATATATATATATATATATATATATATATATATATATATATATATATATATTTCTCTCAGATTTTCAAGCTTAAGTAATTTCATTACAATTTGGCAGAGCGTTTTCAGCTCGCCAATCTTTTCCTTTTTCAACATGCAAGGAATGCAATTTGGGAAAATGATTTTCATACCGAATTTCATAAACATTTTTCCTAAAGGCACACACACAAAAAAAACCACACACGCCAGACGGATTTACCCACAAATCCTTAAGCCCCAAAGCCTGATCTACTGGCCAGAGACCATTTGTACTGTTTCTCTCGGCTGGAAATGCTTTTATGATGAAGCAATATTGGATATTGATAAAAAGATATATATTCATTGTTAGATATTATGAATTTTTGCTATGAATTTTTGCTGAGATAATTCGTAAAACTGGTGACTCATAAATTCAGTATGATGGAAATTCAAGATATTTATCAACACTACTCGATGATTAATCATTAATCATGTTGTAGATAATAGAAACGCCCTCGACAGTACGTTAATAAGTCTTGTTTAGTCGCTAGCTCCCTAAAGATCTTGAACTATAAGGTCTTGAATCTCAAACAAGTATCAGTGAACAGTCACCAATCCCGCTTTGAGTAATCTCTTTTCACTCTTTTACTAATCTTAACCAGACACGTCAAATCAGAAAGTCGAGTCTTTAATAATCCCTCCCAATCACCTATTTAGCAACCAACACGCCAAAACCAATCTCCTTCATAAATGTAGACGCGCATCTTCCCCTAATCTGATTATCATAAATACCGAGAGAATATTCTGACTCACGCCATTCGACGGTAGAGAGAATATCTGCTTTCAATAAACGGAAAAAGGGAAGAAAAAAAAAGGTCTCTTAATGGAAATATTTGCAGGATTATCTCACCGCAGGACTCTCGATTTCATAAAAAGTCTGATTATGGAGATAATCCGGTAATTGTGGGTTCGGTGACCACAAAGCCACCGGTATTTTGTGCAAGCTGGTGGGCAAGGTTTACGTTTTATCACCCCCCCCCCCCCAATATAACGTGACACCGATGGCGTCACTTGTGAGTTCCATGACCGTAAACCTACTTTACTCAAATAAAAAGGATGGACAACACTACTCTCTCTCTCTCTCTCTCTCTCTCTCTCTCTCTCTCTCTGTCATGATCAAGAATCGTACCGTAATTACTTAAGGGTCGTGGTACCATCGACACTCCAGGACCGTACCGTCTTGCTCAAGGGTCTTATCGCCTTACTCAAGAGTCGTACCGTCGTGTTCGAGGGATCAAGAAGGCAACACTGCATGACCACCTCCCGAGAAAACGACTGATCCGCAAGGACCTGTCTGTCTGTCTGTCGCCAAGCCACCAGCCTTGTACCGGACTCATCGTCTCACATTTACCGTCAGAGCCAGATATATATACATCCCTCCCTCCCTCCCTCCCTCCCTCAGTCCTCCCTCCCTCACCCTGCAACACTCCTCCTCGGGAGATCACAATAAAAGGTTTAACCAAGATCAAAAGAGCTCGGTAGACGCTAAACCCATCACCCAGGGAGACGGTCTTTGTTTTGATGTCTTCAGCGGCGACGATGCGTCTGAAGCAATGCCTCAAAAATGCTATCCTTTTTCCCTCCTGCGTCCCTATGGTTTCCCCGACACAAGAGGTGGAGAGGATGAAAGGCCGAAGGAAGAGAAAGAAAAAAAAAAAGGCAGATGAGGAGGAGATACAAGGAGAGCCTTTCATGTCAGTGGGGAGGAAAACACCTCGAGTGATGTCTGGAAGCAAGTTCAAGTGACAGTTGTGAGCAACGTGTTCCACTGAGGGGAAAAGATGTTTAAGACTTAAAAAAAATCTGGGGCACTTAAATACACACACACACACACACACACATATATATAATGCAGAACCTTCATTTCACCGTGAAGAAGAAATGCACATTCACCACACTGGAAAGAGAAAATAAGAACAGTTAGCACTTTCGTTTATTACATCCTCAAACTGACTGATCTCTTTAGGTTCCGTTTTCTTCCGTGTGTCTTGTGTTCATTATCTCCAGGCTTCGCTCATTCAGAGGCCCTGAGCTTGTTCATTACCCGAACGCAGTCCGACTTCCTCGTGTTATTCAACTAGTTGTAATATTCTCACGTATTTTCGTAACTGGAATATTTCTATACCGTCCACGCCGACTGCTACATCATCTAGCCATCAAGGCTTCTGGTGTTTTTTTTTTCTTTCTTTCCTTATCTGGTACACACTCACTCACAAGAAACATGATTCACTCTCCTCATGGAGAGAAAATCAGAATATTGTCGCAGTCGCTCTTCCGCGTCAGTTGCTTGAGATCTTTTGTCGCCTTGCTGCAAGCAGACGACTTCATCATGAGATGGAGGTGTGGAAGGAGATGGAAAAAAAAAATGTCAGCTGTCAGGGAAGGAGAGAGGAATCCACCATCTGCTGGCTTGAAAAAAGAAGAGGTATATTCGTCTTCACAGCTGATAAACGTGAATAAGTATAAAGTGTTTATTCATTTCTGAGCTGACGACACAACATTCGCATGTATGGTGAAGTCATCACTAATACGAAGTTTCTTTCACGAATTGACAAATTAGGTTTTTGCAAAGTTTTCATTGGGATTTTGTTTGTCTTTAAGTATCAACTTAAACTAGTCTTTAAGTATCAACTTATCATACTAGACAGACAGACTCTCAATGAATGTATAACAACACCATCACCCATTGAGGCAATGAATACCTTTTATATATAAACTGTATAACACAAATCACATAATCTGCCTGTTGGAAAAAATTCTTCATTTGCTTCGCTGTCATGAGCATTGTCGTCACGTCCCTCAACGTCATTTGTGGCCAGGTCTTCATGAGGTGTCAGAGGCTGTGGACGATAGCCACATATCGCCTGTCGCAAAAATATATACACACTGGTCTATGTGTATCAGGGATTATGTGGAACACGTTGAATTAAGAGTAGCTGACAGGTGTCTGTAAGCCTCTTTTGAAAGGCATGAGTTACTATTCTCGCTGGAAAGCAGGAAAAAATAAATAGCTACCTCATCCGTTGATGTAATCACAACTGTTTAACATGACTGCATATTAGAAATTAAATAATCCGAACAATCCTGCCAAAAACTGGGACTGTCGTACGAATAACATGACAATGCTCAGCTTCATAAACAAATGGCACTGTCTTATCATCCTCTGCATGCCTGTTGTGTATGGCAATATGAATCATACAGAGTTATCATGCATCGTTACTAGGAAACAGCATCAAGCGACCCCTACATACTACACAAAATGCTTACTTGTGTAAATCTCTATACGAACGAATGTAAAAATATATACACACTATGTTTAAGACATGGATGCTACACGGAATAATTTTACATTATTCTGTGTCTCCAGTGAATGGAATAATACAAATGAATGTTTCGAGCCCCCGTGTCTCTGCAGTGCCAACGTCCCTCCGAGAAAATGCTGAAACTGTTCCAACTTCCCTGAACCACACCAGAAGGTAATACAGTGAAAACGATTTATTTTTCCTAAAGGAACGACCAACGCCACACGATCTAATCCCTCGATCTACTGTTGCTCCGTCTCTGTCAATACAGAAACCATAAATCTTTCATCAAGGCGGCAGCAAGGAAGATTCTGTTCAAAAGGAAATACTGTTTCTCGCTCCGCGTCCCAAAAAGATCGTGATTTTGAGGGAAGAAGAAGGGAAGGGAGAGAGAGAAAGAGGGAGAGAGAGATCTTTGATGGCGGATAAAAAGGGAAGAGGAAGGAGTCTTTGAAGATGAGGGGAAAGGAAGACAGGAGGAGGAGGAGGAGGAGAAGGAGGATTTTAAGTCGCTCGTTCTTCTCACTCTGTTGTCTGTCTTTCTCATGTTACACCATTGTCATTACTAGCTGATGCTGGTGGTGCCTGTTCTCATCCTATGGTTTATATATTCTCTGGTATGCATTAATTCAGATGATACAGTTATGATATTCTAACTTTCACCAAACGTGTTCTTGGAAAGGAAATCCAATTTCTTTTCTTTTTTCCCCTCAGGTGTTAAGTAACCTTAAAGTATAGAATAGAGCTCTTGAAGAAAAAAAAAACTATGGGACCTGATGTTCCACGAGGAGGATTAGTGTCTCTGGGCTAAGTGCGAGGAAGAATAGAGCGCCCTCTCTCTCTTCTCTTTTCTCATCTACTTCAGAGAGTCAACAGCACCACCATCCACGGGGGAAAAGTAAATCTCCAAACCCCATATTTCTTAGGCGATGAGATTTGCTGAAATAGTATGATGTTCTACGTCTGCCTAATTGCCTTTCTCTTCCCCCCGCCTCTCTCTCTCTCTCTCTCTCTCTCTCTCTCTCTCTCTCTCTTGTGGTGCTATGTTGAGGTATGGCAGTGTTGAAGTGATGAAGACAGGGTGTTGTAGTGATATGTTCTTCTGTCTGTTATCAACGAAATTTTTGGGCCAAATTGGAA
>JAYMFT010241798.1:0-11038 GCA_038088735.1 Panulirus argus | reverse complement strand
CAGTTGTCCCCCTACCCCATATATCCTTAACACATCCCATAAAGCATTCCACTTGACTCTATCATACACTTTCTCCAGGTCCATAAAAGCTGCATACAACTTCTTTCCTTTTGCTAAATACTTTTCCATAGTTACTTTTACTGCAAAAATCTGATCTACACATCCTCTACCTTTCCAAAAGCCCTCTTGCTCCTCACTCATTCTGCAGTCAGTCACTTCCATCACTCTAGCAATCAACATTCTTGCATACACCATTCCTGGTATACTTATATTACGTATTCTCCTATAATACAGGCATCCATAGCACCATTTCCTTTGAATATCGGAACAATAACAGCTTTCATCCAATCCTTGGGCACAACCTTCTGCTTCCATGCTAAAATACATATCAGATGCATCCACTTAATCATATTTTCTCCTCCATATTTCATTATTTCAGCTGTAATCCCATCCACTCCAAGCACCTTTCCTACCTCCAGCCTCATTATTGCCCTTCTTACCTCACTTATTGTTATAGGCCTCTGTATTTGTATCCTCTTCCTTCTATCCTCCATACCCATGCATGTAACAACTGCTGCCTTCCCTTCTCCCACATTCATCAGTTCTTCAAATACTCTTTCTATCTTGCTTTCACTTCCTCCTTTTGATTCAGCAACTCCTCTTCATTACTTCTCACATTAACATTTCCATTCTTATATCCACTTCTTTTCTTTTTCACCTCCTTCCAGTATAATTTCTTATCATCCCAAAACTTTTCACTCAACTTTCATCCACAATCTCCATCTACTCTTTCTTTGCTTTCCTCTGTCAGCTTCTTAACATTCTGCTTACACATTTTATATTCCTCCCTCCTCCTTTGCTGAACTTCTAATAGTACATTCCTTTTGAGCAAACTACCATATGCCTTTTTCTTCTCTTCCTCTGCAATTCTAATCTCTTCCATCCATAATGCATTGCTCATTTTATTCCTATATGTCACGACCTTGTACCCTACTCTTAATTCTACAACCATTAATTGTATTTCTCTAAAAATTTTAAAACACCTCATTCACACATGACTGCATTCCAACATTCACAGCACTTTCATTTAAGTTTTCAGTTACCTTCCTTTCAAACTCCTCCCTGTATTCTACCTAATTCATCTTCCCGCTTACCAACACTTTACCTCTCTACTCTTCCTTACACCATACCTACACTTTTCCCTGATCCTCATCTCCACAAGAACTGCAAAATGGACAGAGTCTATAAAGAATCCTCTCATAACTCTAGCATCTAGTACGGTCTTTCTCAATCTTTCATCCACTGCCACATAGTCGATAAAAGCTTTCTGCTCTTCTTTTCCATCATTCCTCAACCAAATATATCTGTGGACCATCTTGTGCTGAAAAAAGGTATTTGCAAAGAATATACTCCTCTCAGCACAAACATCCACAAGATTACTTACATTCCCATTCATTCCAGGCACTTCCCATTTACCAAGTATCTCACCAATTTCATCACATCGCACTTTTGCATTTATATCACCCATTACGACCATGTTTCTCTCATTCTCAAACTGTTTATACAGTCATTCAAATTTCTCCGGAAACACTTCATCTCATCCCTACTTCATACAGTCTTCATATTCACTGATGCATATACACATACCCATGCATACTTCACAATTCCAATCTTTTCTTTTGCTCACACTATTCTTGATCCATTTCATCCATGCTGTGTAACATCCTCCTACACTCTTGGTGATAGCAGAATTGCACACTTCTCTTTTCTTTTTCCCTGATAAGTTTCAATTATTCCCATCCATAACACTCCTCTTTCTGTGCCATCCTGTCTTGCATTCATCATTTCCATTTTCACTCCAAAAACCCTGCCCAAGGATAAGGGTTTCCCCAATACCCAGGACATCCAGGTTACAACTTTTAAACTTCACAAGCTCCCTCCTTTCACTGTCACCAGTCATCCCATTTCCATTCAGTGCCATCACCCTCAATTGCTCGTCTCTTTAACTCCTCAGTATAAGTGACAGACTCCAATGCCACCTCTTAGCCTTTTGTGCCTCACCCTTGACAGACCACTGGCAGGGGTCAACTCCAATGCAGTATTTCTAGAGACAGTGAGGCTACAAAATTGTCCAAAAAAACTAAAAAGTCACAACACACCTCAGGTGTCAGACTATAATTAAAAGGATTGTCCTGATGGAACTGGGCAGTGCCTCCCCATTCAATTCCACCCCTAAGGGGTGTAGTAATGAGGTCACCACAAGAAGGTGGGATGATACTTAGATAACCTGGAACACTAGAGTATCCCCTTGAGGCACTGAAACCTGAAAACTTTCTCTGATTTTGAGCCTATTCACAGAAGCAGCACTTCCTAACCTCATTGGCTGCAGTACTGCCACTGCACAAAGGAAAAGGTGATAAGGATGTATGTAGCAATTTCAGGGGAATAAGTCTGTTAAGTACCAGGAAAAGTGTTTGCAAGAATTTTGATTGACAGGGTGATGGAAGTGACTGAATGCAGAATAAGTGAGGAGCAAGAGGGTTTTAGGAAAGGTAAGGGATGTGTGGATCAGATTTTTGTGGTGAAAATGACTGTGGAAAAGTATCTAGTGAAAAGTAAGCTGTATGCAGCTGTTATGGATCTGGAGAAAGCATATGACAGGTCAAGTGGAATGCTTTATGGGGCAGGGGAACAACTATTGGATGGTGCAAAGCCTTCTATATAGCAGCAAATGCACATGTAAGAGTGGATGGAAAGTTGAGCAAAAGTTTCAGTATATATGTGGGTGTGAGGCAGAGCTGTGTGATGTCACCAAGGCTTTTTAACATATGCATAAATGGAGCGATAAGAGAGGTGAAAGCAAAACTAGGGAAAGGGGTTGCAGAGATGGAGTGTGACAGTGAGATATGGTGGCTAGTCACAAGCCTGTTTGAGGACAATACTGTATTTTTTGATGATAGTGATGAGGAGTTGCAGAAGGTTGTAAATGTATTTCATGATGAGTGCAAACACAGATGACTGAAGGTAAATGCTAGTAAAAGTAAAGTAATAGTGTCTGAAAGGACACGGCGAAAGTATAGATTTTGCAAAACCCTGTACAGTGAAAGAAGAAAGTGTACTAAACTGTTTTATAGATATGGTGAGAGAAAGACTGGAAGAGGTGAGAGAATTCAAATATTAAGGAGTTATCCTGGGTAAGTGTGGTGATACAGAAGGAAAGATAATGGAGAGAGCAGTACAGGGTAGAAGAGTCACTGGGCCCCTTAATACAATATTGAATGGTAGAAGTGTAAGTATGAAAGTGAAGAAAGGATTAAGGGACAGCAGAGTCCTCCCAACACTAACCAACAGAGTCAAAACATGGACATGAAATAAATTACAGAGGTAAGAATCTAGGCTATTTGAGAGGAGCATATGGTATGACTAGATGGAATGAAGAAAAATATGAGGAGTTGTATGAGAGATGTGGTATGGCTGGGAATGTAAAGGGAAAGAATTGGGGAGTGATAGAGTAGTGAAATGTAATACTTTGAGGTAGTTTGGGGAAACTGGCAAGAATGCAAGATGAGGGCTTTACATGGAAAGTGTATGGTAGTACAATTAAAGGGGTTAGTGTGAAAGGAAGATCACCTGTGAATAGGGGAAAGATAATGGAGAGAGCAGATGAAGAGTATTGGAGGAATAGAAATAGTGGAAGAATGCATGGAATGCTGTATGCAAAGGTGGCACATAAAGACAGGGATAAATAGAGACCCTTTTGCAGTGACCACCCCTTTGATGGTAGTAAGATATGTAGATAGAATATTGATACAAAAAGATTAGCAAGCAGTCTAAGTGGTGCTGTTGGTGCTATATGTAAGCATGTTTTCTTAAAAAATGTAAGATAGATTAAATTTGTTGAAAAAACTGGCCAAGGACACTCCAGTACGAATTTAGAGAATTATAAAGGTAAGATTCTTAAATTCTCTGCTGATTGTGAAAGCAAGGAAAATATGGTCATTTGTGAAACACTGAAAAAGGAAAAAGTAGTGATTCAACCGATGCATTCATCCAGAGGTTAAGGCTTCATCAGAATGATGTTATTAGTATTACTGACAAAATGACACTGGAACAAACAAAAACATTTCCCAAGGAACTTAACCTTATGCATGATTGTGACTAATCTCAAGACTGGCTACAAAAATTTAAGACTAAGTATGGTATTAGGTTACGTTCCGTGTGTGGTGAAAAACATTCTTTTGATAAGGAAGCCATAGTAAAGTATGTTGACATCTGCCAACCTAACTGTAAAAGAAAACCTAAGCATGGAGCAGGATTATAATAGTGATGAAATTGCTCTCTATTAATGCTGTATGCCCAGAAAAACCACAGCATCTAATGATAAAGAGGCACCTCCTAGACAGAAGAGTTAAAAGACTGGTTGATGTCCTTGGATTTTCCAGTACTGCAGATACATACAGATGTAGCCTGATGGTCCTTAGAAAGATTCTGTGTCCTGTGGTTTTAAGGGTGTCAAAAACTTTCCAATGATTTCTGTGCCAATAGAGGAAGAAGGATAACCACTAAACTTACCCTGGAGTTGTTTAAGAATTATTTTGTGCCCATAGCAAATGCTCATCATACGACTGTGAGGTGGATCTATAGATTAACAGCTCACTGAATGTGGACAGCTGTTCTGCTCACTTTAAAGCAGACCTTCTGGTGAAAGACAATGTGGCTGGAGTGTATTTACCACCCTGTTACATCTCTCTTCTACAACCACAAAATTAGGGTATCTTAAGATCTTCAAGTGCAAATCCTTTTCCTAAGTCAAGCTACAATTGCTAATTACAGTTAATTCAGGGATATTTGTTAAAGCACTTAGAAAGGAACACAACCTAAAGGATGTTACTTAGTTACCTAAAAGTGCCAGGGATAAACAAGCAGTTGTACTCTTCAGCATGGATGGGTCAAGCTGTGGCCTACTTTCACACTGAAAGACAATCCTGATGTAGAACCTTAGGCTTTTATTGGATTTCAAGTATCACAAAAGAAAAAAAAAAATACAAATGGGGTTTTGGCAGTATGTCATTGTTATATCTGAGCCTGAAGTTAAGGAGGTGATCCAGGATTTGGAGGTGCAAATGGTTGTAAATAAAAAAAAATAAATTAAGCTGTGATGACAGAGAGGATAAGGATGAAACTGGAGACAGAAATTTCATTGACATATGCATTCAGTTAACCACTGAAATGACACAGAGCAAGAAATCATGTATGTCTGATGTATGTCTGCATGTTACAGGATAAACTTAGAAGCAAAAACCTAAATACATAAGGCAACCATGACTGGAAGATTCACTAAAAAGAATAAAAAAAAGATATCAGGAAGCAGCACTATACAGGTACCATCAATAATCCAGTTGCCTCAGCTTCAGCTACCTCAGAAGTAACACAAAGCCCTAAAAATTGAGTTTAAGTTAGTTGTTATCACCACATCACTTTGGAAGTGGAACTGAATGAGCACTGCAGTTAAGTAAATAACAAACAAATTATCCTTTATCTATTTCTTTATTCTATATGATTCTTTGCTTTTCCAAACTTTATTTACTTATTTTCTAATGTGTCAAAAAGAAAAATTGTGAAACAACAATACTTCTGTTATGAAGACATCTAACAGGTCTGGGCTAAAAACACCAATAATTTCTGTTATGAAGAGATCTGATAAGTCTAGGCTAGAGTAATACTAAGGTAGTGTGTATGTGTAAAGTCACATGCTCACCTCCCACGGCTTGGAAAGTTCCCTGAACTGACACTGGTCTAGTCCTGAGGTTGATGAATTACAGAGGTTCAACCTGTATATCATCATTATCATTGTTATTATTATCATTGTATTCTTAACATAATTATCATCATTATCATTATTATCATTATCATTATCAGTATCATTATCATTATTAATTTCATACTTGATCACTTTTCCCCACATTAGCAAGGTATGCCAGGAACAGACAAAGGCCACACTCACTCTCATCCATTCTCTAACTGTTATGTCCAATGCACCAAAACCACATCCTCCTATCCACCAACAAGCCCCATAGACACTTCCATGGTTCCTCCAGCCGTTTCACATGCCTGGTTGACACTATAATGACCCCTGTATACCACATCATTCAGATTCATTCTATCCATTGCACGCATTCACCCCCAGCATGTTCATGCCCCGATCACTCATTTCTTTTTCACTCCATCCTTCCATCTCCAATTCGCTCTCCCCCTTCTCCTTGCCTCCTCCACTCCTGATATACATATATATATATATATATCCACTTTATCAACCTTTCCTCACTTATTCTTTCCTTATGTCCATGCCATTTCAGCACACCCACTTCAGCTCTCTTAAACACACTTTATTGTTACCACACCTCTCTCTTACTCTTTTATTATTTACTCCATCAAACCATCTCACACCACATATTGTCATCATGCATTTAATTTCCAAAACTTCCACTCTCCTCTATACGTCCTCATCTATGGCCCATGCCTCACACCCTTACAATATTGTTGGGACTATTGTACCTTAAAACATCCTTTTTTGCTCTCCCAGATAATGACCTCTTTTACCACACATTCTTCATTGTTTCCAGAACCTTTGTCCCCTCACCCACCCTATGACTCATGTCCACTTTCACAGTTCCAATTGCTGCCATGTCCACTCCCAGGTATCTAAAACACTTCACTTCCTCCAATTTTTCTCCATTCAAAATCACACCCCAACTAACCTGTCCCTCTACCCTACTTTACCTAATAACCTAGATTTTATCCATATTTACTCTCATCTTCCTCCAGTTACATTCTTACATAATCAGTCAGTCACCAACTTCTGCAGTTTCTCACCTGAATCCATTACCAGTTCTGTGTTGTCAGCAAACAACAACTGACTCACATCCCAGGCCCCCTCATCCCCTACAAGCTGCATACTCACTCCTTCCTCCAAAACTCTTGCGTTTATCCCTCACCATCCCATCCATAAAAAAATTAAAATGTCATGGTAACATCACACACTCCTGCCACAGACCAACCCTCACATGGAACCACTAACTTGCTGCTTTTCCAACTCGTACACGTGCCTTACACCACAGATAAAACTTACACCACAAATAAAACTTCTCACTGCTTTTAGCAGCTTTCCTCCCACACCATATATTCTTAAGACCTTCCACAAGTCATCTCTATCAACCTTATCATATGTTTTCTCCAGATATGTAAGTGCCACATACAAATGCATTTGTTTCTGTAAGTGTTTCTCACACACATTCTTTAAAGCAAACACATGAAACCACACTCTTCCTCCTCTGTCTGATGCTCTGGACATACCTTCACCCTCTCAATCATCATTTTCCCATACAGCTAGTTGGCTGTTTGGACTTTAGGCCTATCAACTGCCAGGGTCATTAAGGCCGTCATCTTCAAGCTATCCACCAACTGAAAAATCTTTAACACCTTCTTCAGGTATTAAGATAACCTAAGGCCACACACACTCTCACTATGCATGCGGCCCATAGCCATACAACTTACCAGATACAAGCTTATAATCCTGAAGTCTGAACACTTGCCTTCGTCTCCCTTGCCTTTATACAGTGGCATTATACATGTATTTTGCCAGTCCTCAGGCACCTCACCATGATCCATACATACGTACACTGAAAATCCTTACCAACCAATCAACAACACAGTCCTCCCTCTTTCTTCAAAAATTCAACTGCAACACCATCCATTCCAGCCACCTTGCCACATAATATGCAAGGCCTTCACCACCTCTTCTCTCTTCACCAAACCACTGCATACCAATCTGACCCAAACAACCTATGCCTGCCACCCTATCATCAAACACATTCAAGAGTCCTTCAAAATTCTCACTCCTCCTCATTTCATCACTACCTATTACCACTTCCCCATTTGCCCCCATCACCCATATTTCCACCTGTTCTCTTGTTTTTCACAAACTATTTACCTCCTTCCAAAACATCTTTTTCTTCCTGAAGTTTATCAATAGTCACTCACCCTAACTCCCACTTGCGCTCATTTTCAATTCCTGTAATTTCCTCTTGACCTGCTGCTTTCTCTTATACATCACCCAATCATTTACACTCATTTCTTGTAATTACCACTCAAGTGCCTCTCTTTTCTTTTGCAAAAGCAACTTTATTTCATCATCCCACCACTCACTACCTTTTCTAACCAGACCACCTCCTACCATATGCATGCCACATGGATCTCTCACACATGACAGCACTGTTTCCCTAAATACCTACCTCCCTCACCCACTCCTGTAGTTTTCTTTATGCTCATCTTTTACAATATTGCTCTCAATCTCTCCAGGTATTTCTTCACAAAAGACTTTTCCAAGACCACTTATTTTCATCACTCTCTTCCCACCCATAATAATTCCTCTTTTCTGAAAACTTCAACCAATCTTCACCATTACCTCCAAAAGGTAATGATCAAACATTCTCTTTTGCATGCCTATCAATTGGTGTGTAATCATATAATACCCAGTAATCATCTTTCCCACTCTCATACATATATGTGTGTATGTCCCTCTTTTTAAACCATGCAATCCCAATCACCAGCCCTTTTTGAACACAGTTCCACAAACAGTTCATCATTTCCATACACATTACTGAATACCGCATGACCACTAATTATACTCTCAAATGCGACAATACTTACCTTTGCATTTAAATCATCCATCAGTTATACCTTTATATCTTGCATCAAAACTGCTGACTCACTCACTCAGATGCTCCTAAAATGCTTGCCCCTCGTGATACTTTACATGGCCAGGTGTATAAGTGCTAATTATCACTAATCACTTGAAACCCACTGCCATTTTTACCAAAATCAGTCTGGAGCTTACTTCCTTACACTCTTTCATACACTCCAAAAACTCCTGCTTCAGCAGTAGTGTTACCCATTCCTTAGCTCTTGCCCTCATACCAACCCCTGACTTTATTTCTAAGAGATTTCCAAACCATTCTTACCCTTTACTATTGGGCTTTGTTTCACTCAGAGCCAGGACATTTAGGTTCCATTCCTCAAACATATTACCTATCTCTCTTTTCTTCCTATCTTGGTTGAACCCACATACATTCAGAGATCTAAGCCTGAGCCTGAGCCTGGCTGCTTCTTCTGTTCATGTCTGTATCTCTGACACCCGTTAACCACTGAAAACTCCCAGCATGGGGGTGGCTATAGCCAAAGCGTCTCCATTTATCCCTGTTCTAACATGACTCCCTTGTATACACCACTTCATGCATTCTTCCACTGTTTCTCTCCCTCCAGTACTCTTCCACTCTATTTCCCCACGTCAAAGGTGGTCTTCCTTTCACACTAACCTCTTTAATCACACTGTCAGACAAATCCCCTTGTAAACTCCCCATCTTGCATTTTTCCACATGACCAAGCCATGTCAAAGTATTACATTTCTCCCACCCTACCACTCCACAATTTGATTCATTCCATGTAGTCATACCACATGCTCCTCAGAAATATCTTATTTCTGCTGTCTGGATTCTTGATCATTATGACATATTCCATGTCCATGTTCTGATTGCAGAGATCATGGTCAGGAGGACCAAGCTGTCCCTTAATTCTTTCTTCATGCCCATACTTACACTTATACCATTCATTTCAATTACAGGACCTAATGATTCGTTTAACCTGAAATGCTCTTTCCTTTATCTCTTCTTACATATCACAAAACTTACCCACGATAGTTCCCAAATATTAAAATTCTATCACCTCTTTCAGTCTTTCTCCCTAATATCTCTAACATTTTAATACATTTTCTCCTATCACACTGTAGGGCTTTGAAAAATCTATACCTTCACTCTTGTTTCCTTTCAAACACCATTACTTTACTTTTACTCACCTACACTTATCCACAGCATAAAACACACTTCCAACCCTCTGTAACTCCTCTCAATCTGAGCAAATAACACAGTATCATCAGCAAACAGGCCTGTCACCAGCCACCATACCTCACCACCTCACTCCATCTCTATCTCTATACCCCCTCTCACTAGTTTTGCTTTAATCTCTCTTATCACTCCATCCATAAACATATTAAAAAGCCAAAGTGACATCACAAAACCCTGCCTAAAACAGTGAAACTTTATACAAGGATTTGCTCCTCTATAGAAGGCTTTTATACCAGCCAACAGTTGTACTCTTACCCAAGATATCCTTACATCCCACAAAGAATTCCACTTGACTCTGTCATATGCCTTCTCCAGATCTTCTGTTCCAACTTTTAGAAATTGAAATAATACAGTAGGTGGGGTGGAGGGAAGGTGTTCTAGCTCCTCACTACAATCCTCTTTAGTTGCCTTTTATGAAAAGCAAGGAATATGGAGGTAGAATTCTTACTCCCCTACTCCAGGAAATGCAATCATTATCATTATTATCATTGTTATTTTCACACCATGGAAAGGTCTGTGGGGCCTGGATGTGGATAAGGAGCAGTGGTTTCAGTGCATTACACATGCCAGCTAGAGAATGAGTGTGAGCATATGTGGCCTATCTTAAAGTGTTTCCTGACACTACCTTGCTGATGCAGGGGGTGGCAACGCTGTTTCCTGTGGGGTGGGGGTCACGCTGGAATGGATGAAGGCAAGCAAGTATGAACATGTGTATATATCTATGTGTATCTGTATATATAAATAAATAAATAAATAGATATATATATTTCTTTCCTTTCATACAAATTCACCCCCTCCCGTGCCAGCGAGGTAGCACCAAGAACAGAGGCCTGAGCCCCAGAGGGAAAATCCTCACTTGACCCCTTCTCCGTTTCCTTCCTGGAAAAGCAAAAACTAGAGGGGAGGATTTACAGCCCCCGTCCCTCCCCTTTTAGTCGCCTTTCACGACATGCAGGAAATACGAGGGAAGTATTTTTCCTCCCCTATCCCCAGGGATTATATATATATATATTTTTTTTTTTTTTTTTTTCATACATATTCGCCTTTTCCCGCGTTAGCGAGGTAGCGTTAAGAACAGA
>JAYMFT010241787.1:0-11038 GCA_038088735.1 Panulirus argus | reverse complement strand
TATATATATTCCACCATTACAGATGTTTATGAAGTATGACGCTTTGGCCCTGCGGCCTTGGCTTGACTCTCTCGATAGATTTTTGATGACAGACGTCGTATCATTTTTATCGTTGCTATCTCGAAGACGCTGGCCTTGTAGCTTCTGCTGTTTCTCCTTATCCAAATATCGTTAGGCCATTTGCTAACATTGTTTTAGCTTATGTTCACAGCTTATGATGTATGTTTATTATAAATATTGTTATAGCTTTTGTCAGCTCATTACAATCATGTGGGTTATAGCTACTGTCGTGTGGTGTTACACTTCTTGAGCACGAGGGAACGACCCTTGAACACGAGGGAACGGCCCTTGAGCACGAGGGAACGACCCTTAAACACGAGGGAACGGCCCTCGAGCACGAGGGAACGACCCTTGAGCACAACCGTCTGGGCTTTCGAGCTAGCCCTCGGAGGTGGAGTTGAAGGTCAGGTCATCATGTCCAAGGGTCGTACATTCGTGCTCAAAGGTCGTACCTTTCTTGCCCAAGCAGCATACCTTCGTGCTTAAAGGTCGTATCTTCGTCTCCAAGGGTCGTACCTTCGTGCTCAAGGATCATACTTTCGTGCTCAAGGGTTATACTATTGTGCTCATTTGTCGTAGCATCGTGCTCAAGGACCATACTCTTGTGCTCAGTGGTCGTACCGTCGTACCTAAGAGTGTTAGTTTCGTGCCCAGGGGTCGTGACGTCGTGCTCAGTGGTCGTTCTGCCGCGCCTTCAAGGTTCCTCCCGTCGTGCTCAAGGGTACCACCGTCGTCTAAGGAGTCCCTACAGGTCGTCCAAGGTGCCGTTCAGGTCGTCCCCTGTCGTCCAAGAAGTCGTGCAGGTCGTCGTCTCCCCCCTCCCCCCCGTCGTTCCTCATAGGTTGCGTGAGGTCAGAGGGCCGGTGACGTCACCCACCATACACGCGTCAAGGGGATAAGTGGAGGACTTTAGCGTAGCTGACGTCACTCCCCAAGGCAGATAGAGCCGACTTCTGCAGTTACCATCATAGCGGGGTCCGCCGCTGGCGCCTCCGCGGCAGCCGGGGGTCAAGATAAGGCTTTGCCACCGTAGTTGGGCTCCTCAGTGGCGTTGATGTATCATCATACATCCATGCAAAGCTTAGATCATCCTCATCTATTTCCTCAAAGCTTCGGTCACCCTCATCAGTATTGTCAAAGCTTAGGTCACCCTCATCTATGTTCTCAAAGATTAGGTCACCCTCATCTATATTCTCAAAGCTTAGGGCACCGTCATTTGTATTGTCAAAGCTTAGGTCGCCCTCATCTATATTCTCAAAACTTAGGTCACCTTCATCTGTATTGTCAAAGCTTAGGTCACCCTTATCCCTTTTCCCAAAGATTATCTCAAAGATTGGGTCACTTTCGTCTATTTTCTCAAAGATCGGTGGTCACTGTTATCTATTTCCCCACAGACTGGGTCACCTTCTTCCACTTTCGAAAAGACTGGGTCACTTCTCATCCATTTTCGGAAGGAGTGAGCCACCCTAATCCATTTTTTCAATGATATGGTCAACCTGAGAGTGAGTCACCCTCATCCGTTTTACTTAGAGCTAGGATCAAACCCCCACTCCACCCCACGCATCTTTTCAGCACCATCTCCATTTCTCCAGGGTATGGGTCACCCATTCATATTCCCTCAGTGCTTGGCTGACCCCATGCGTCATCCACCCAGACCACTGGAACACCCCCCATGCATCCAAGTGCGGCGTCTTCCTCACTCTCATACATCTTTACACTGCCACACACATGATACAACATTAACGTTGATCGTCCTGATTGAGGTCGGCATTGCTCTGTATACCTCCTCGTCCTCTCACTGATTCGAGTGAACAGCTTTGTTTCGAAATTACCCCCACAGTGATACAGAAATGATCAATGTAATCATCATTCCAAAGTTCACTAAAAATGTATTGGATTCATTGAGGCTAAACTGCCTTTAAACCATCGTAAATTTTGTTGGAAGTAGTAAGATTAAACCGCCTTTACACCCTCATAGGTTTTATTAGAGAAATAAACACTAAATTGCCTCTCCATCCTTGTGAAGTTTATTAGAAGTAGAAAAATTGAACTGCCCTAAACTATGGTGCACTTTGATGGAAGTAGAAAGACTAAACTGCTCTTACATGTATCTTGCAGTCAAGATAATTTGTGACAGAGGCTGAGGTGATAAAGAAGGAACTTGAGCTGATCATAGGCTAAGCTTATTACCCTTCAATCGAGTCTTTAAGAATTAGGTCAAAGGCCGGGTCTTAATACCCAAGGGTCGTACTATCGAGCTCAGGGGTAGTAACGTCGTGCTCAAGGGTCGTACCGTCGTCCTCAATGCTCCTTCCGTCGTGCTCCAGGATTTCATCAGCACAGTTGGTACTGCCTGACAAAAGGATTACGACGAGGTGAATTTTCTTTGTACTTTCGGAACATTTCTCAAGAATATCCAGTGATTTTCATACGCATTTGCCGGAAAAATGTTCTTCTTTTCTAAGCTGGATCGTGGGTTCCTTCACAGAAGAGATCATTCGACTCGGAACTGCCTCTGTCTCGTCGAGGAACGAGAGTGGACCGTAAATTAGAGATAAAGTCAATAAGAATGACTGGGCTAACACCAAGGACCCGCCTGGGGCACTCTCTTACAGTTGGTACGGCTGGGACTCCATAGTTCATAGTCACTGAACTCTAGACGCTGAGCACTGACATGAGTACTTGTTCTTACACGAAGGTTCCTTATGGTAGTCTGCTAATTACCCACTGGATCTTAGGTTAACGAAAATATGGCCAGATGTTTCCAGGAGTACTTCACTAGAAGGACTTTTCCGATAACTTCCAACTTCAGTGTATCAATTTCGGGATTGAGAAAACATCACTGAAGCACTCCTGCTGCGGTTGAAACTGTGGACCCTACATCTCACCATCTGTTTCAGCAAATGTCTAACATTCCCATCATAGAACACACAGCGGCCCATACCACCACATAATCAGCATCACATCGACACATTTGCCAGCCACATGACACTGCAACGAGGTTATAGCTCCTTGAATAAAGAGGATTGAGGTTGAACGCAAATAGAAATAGATCCCAGAATTACTCCTTTATTCAACACCATGACCATTATTCCATTTCACAGAAATTATATCGAATTCACAGGATATATAAAAAGTTCCCTGGCTGTAACAGGACCTTACGCACATCTTTGGCATCATTGTAAGTAGCCATGAGCGTCCACTTCATCAGTGTGTCGTGGGAACGACACTGCTCTTGCGCGCCAGTCGTTCCATCTTTTCCATCCATGAGCGAATCAGTTAGTATGGAATCGATTGTTTTTTCAGTAGGGTGTTCAGGGTGATCATTCTACTGCTCAAACATCAGATGATAAGGACAGTCTGCACTTCTTGGGGACGGGACCCGGGACAGAGGGATTAATGCCCGATAGTGGTGGCCCGTTGGAGAGAAAAACTAGACGAATTAATACCTGGCCAGGTACATGTAAATGTGCAGTCTTTGGTGTGTCATTCCTCATATTACAGAAGACGGGAATGTAAAGATTATCGTTGTTGTCATACTTCAGCTTTTTGTAGTATTCTCAACCATTGTTGGAGGCGGACAGAGAAGCAGGCGGAAGGAGGCAGAAGACTTAGGTGTACAGGAAAGAGGACTGACGAAATACGAGATAATAGAAAGAAAATTGTGGACAACGATCAAGCTCCTGAACCTGTAAGACGGTGGGGATGAAAAGGAGTCGTGAGACGATTGACTACATTGGTGTCCATCAGGCACGTGTCCACGTCTCGCTTCTCAAAGACTCATCTTATAGACACTTGTCTCTTGATTCTGATTTGCAGGAGTGTGGTTAGAAGGAACCGGAGGCATATCCTCGGTATCAACTTGCAGGCGTAGATCAGGTAGGACTTTGGAAATGACATGCCCAGAGTGGATTTGTAGAAGTATGTTAAGAGGAGTTATTGGTCGACATATTACTTACAGAAAGCTGAGAGGTTGAACTTTTCACGTAGTATACTAATAACTGGCCCACTAGGCTGTAGTGTGTACAATATAACTTTAGAAACCCAGTCGCTTAGACTTACTATGGCGTATCAGGAAGGTCTCTGAGGGTCCATCCTCTGTAGGAGTACCATTACCATAGTCCTGAAGGAAGGAAGCGTTTGCCAGCGAGGTCACACATTCACACCACTTCCTTGCAGGGTCCACACTCCGAGCTTCAAGGACATGGACGATTGTACTCCAGGGATTACGACGTAGGGTGGTGGTGCTGTACCTCGTCAGGAAATAGCATTACACGCGGAAGAACCGCTTTTAAAGGCTTGGCACTAATGGTAATGAAGTCGAATGAGAGCGAACCTGGTACTTCTGTGTTGTATGTAAGTGTCCGAACTTGACTGCTGCCTCTTTACTGTTCTGCTGATCATAGAGCAATGGAGGAGCATAGGGCGAATGCCAATCATGAAACGAGAGGTGAATACACTGCACAGCATTCGGGTAGGTCCAGTCTTGTGTTGAGGCGGCTATTCAACCATGGCGCCATCTATCCAGCCACTGTGTCTACTATACACCCATGTCGTGTATACATACATCATGGGGTAATCAACTCACAAGACCCCTGATAAACAGATTGATAACCACAGGGAACATTTGACGTCATTCAAACCATATTTGCAGTCAGCTGACCACAGAGCGATGTTGTTTGTCAACAAACACCACGTGGCGCCGCTCAGCGGATGGTGAAATGTCCACACAAGTGCTCACTGAAACCTCGTAATCTCTGGTTCATGGTTACGAGTGAGCCAAATGGAGCTGTGTGTTGCCATGAGAACTTCTTGGCCTGGGTATGTCTCAGGTGGTCAGCGTTGACACCAGAAGGTCTAGGCTTTGGTGAGTCCGGGCCTTGAGGTCTTGGCTTAGTGAGTCCAGGTGTTTTACAATGGTGGCTTGAGAAGGTCTTTGGTTGTGTTTTGGGTGGACACTGGTGGTTTGAGAAGGTCTTGGCTTAGGTGTTTACTGGCAGGACAGTTATGCTTTTAGGGAGTAAGGAGGAGGAGGAGGATGCACAAATCTTCTTCTTACGGATGGCAAATGGGACAGAGGTTCCAATAGCAGATGGTTGTTTACCACAGGAGAGGAAATCAGAAGTAAACAAAGCCAGATAGATGTACAGTTCTGATGCTCCGGGCCTCAGATGGTGTAAAAATGAAAAGATATTACAGGTATTGCCAAAGTTCCCATATTCCATTGAAGGAATCTGTTTAAACGATTAATAACAAAGGAATTAGAGACAGAGTAATGATGTGACAGACTGCAGTCATACCTCTTGTTCAGTATTTGTTTCGTGCATTGCATGGCTGTACAGGGGAAGAACATTTCTGTCTAAGACTATGAGAGAGACATTTGGCTATTATGGCTCTACTTTTTTCTCTCCCGAGTTTTCTGCCAACGAGGTGCTACTGCGCCATCCTGTTCTATGATCAGAGTCGGTCAGGGGGCACGGCAACAGCAGCTGCAAAAGTGGCAGCAGCAGGGAGGAGTTTCAGCAGCAGTGGAAGCAGAGTAGGGTAAAACAGCAACAGCAACATCAGCAGTCAGGCAGCAGTCAGGCAACAATATCAGCAGCGGCGGCAGCAGCGGTTGGTAAATTGATGAAACTGTACAAGTGTGGAAGGAGAGGTGAGGGCTGGAGGTGGAGTTTCAAGTGGACCACCTCCCGCTGCTGGCATCCAACCGACCGAGCGTGACGGGAGAGTCGGGAGCGGAGGTTCAAGTGCACCACATACCACCACCACCGCTGTGGCGTCTGATGCGCTACGTGAGGTCAGACCCGCGGCCGGAGGTTCAAGGTAGGACCTGACCCCGCTATCTCTAAGTCGGAGTGGCTGTGAGGTTGGAGTTCAAGATGAAGGTTCAGGTGGCCCCCTGGTTCTGTTGGGTCTGCGTTCAAGTTGGAGGTTCGTCTCGTAAATGCACCTGACTCACCGTCAGGCGAGCCAATGGAGCGAAGGTTACAGTGAAACCAGCCGCTTGTAGCGTCTGAACCGCTGTGTTGGTTACGACAGAATCTCGTAAACTGCTCACTGTTCGTTAAGGATCAGTATGTACGTGTTCAAATGTCACTGTTGTATTTCATACCATAGATAAAATCTTCATAGATTTCTTTCATAATTATACGACAAGTCACACTCCTTTTTTTATACGAAAACACGCGTACGATTATACAACAAGCGTTGCAGTGAAGGAGGAATTGTTGGTCTCCCCGAGGGAAAATTATAATGTGTACTCGCGTTACTCAAGGCTGAGGTACAGCTGGCTACTAGAAGTAGAACAGAGGCCACGCCTTGTAGTTTAAAGACACTGCGACGCTAGTCTACTGTACGTAAAGCCTACCAGAAGCTGCGACAAATCAGTGTCACATAGGGACCATAGAACTGCCACGTATATAAACTCCATAGGGATCTTCAGGGACAAGCGCACCGCCCCGTCCCTCTGCTGCTGGTGTCTGACTCACTAGGAGGCGAGCGGTCGTCTCAGAGGTTCAGCTCGAGTACTTGACTGCCGTGACCTCCAACCGTGAACTGAGAACCTGGGGTTCAAGGGCCCTACTACCCTTGTTCCTTTGCTGGCGTCTGATCCTCCGTAAGACCGTGCGTTCAGGCACGTCATCTCCTGCTGCCTGAGCTTGACACACCCCTGGGGTGAGACGGGGTAGAGGTTCAAGCAGACCTCCTGCTTGATCTGGCCCTCCACGACACATCCTCCTGCTGCCGTTCCTGCTGGTTCTGCTCATACTGCTACTACTTTCTGCTTCAGATGGGGTTCCAAGCCACACTCAGCAGCAAATAGGGAACCTACAAAAAACGGGGAAGGGGAGGTTTAATCAGACGTTTCTTGAGCAAATACAAAGGTGGAGGTTGGTATGCAGTCTCTTGGCTAATGATGATATTGATGATGACGAGGATGGGCCTGTTCCTTATAGCAGTGTATACGAGCTACTTTAGGTTGATTATGTTGCGGAGACAAACTTCAACTCGGGGAAGAGGGATCTCGAGTGGCAGGAAGTAACGGAGGAGGGACTAGTGCAGTGGCTTTCAGTTTAAACTAGTAGGTGAGGTCCAGGTGACTAATTTTGATTTTTTCTGCCGGAAGGGTTGCTGAGTTAATGTACACTCCCTAACCATCCTGCGGGCGGTGGCGCAAAAGATGATACGAAGTGCTCAAGGTATGAAGGTGATGGTTCGAGAGAGCCAGGAGGACCAGTGTGTGTGATCGCCTCTCGAGAGGTGGCGTAAGAGGGACCGAAGATGATCTTGCATGCACTCGTTCCTGTGCACATTCTCTAGCAGCTTTTCTTGTGTGGTTACTGTTGCAGTCAATACTTCTTGATAATAATGCGCTTGCTACTTGTGCTACTTTTGGTTCTGTTGATACTTTTGTTCCAGAATTGTTCGCGGTTGTTTCTGCTGTTATTGGTCGGGGCTGTTGAAGTTGCTTTTGCTTGTCTCTCATGGTTGTTGCAGCTGCTGTTGCTGTTTTTGCGTGGTCCTTTCAGCTGCAGTTGAGCACGACGCCACAATCCTATGGCGTGAATGCCGGTCATCTGACATTATCCTCTGAGGCCAGGGCCATCACACCCAAAGGTCGTAATGTCCTCTTTAAGGATCGTAACGTCGTCTTTAAGGATCTAACGTCTTATTTAAGAGTTTCATACTCCCAGCGACCACCGTCGACCCGGACCACAGCCATAGCGAAGTCACGCATGATTCCTGGAAAGGTCGAGAGTATTACTGATTCAGAGGCGCAGAGGTTCGTCCAGGCGAGGCTGTGTGGTGCCGCCCAGCAAGGGGTCGGCACCACCACCCAGGCCAACCAAGGACCTCCTGCTGGAACGAACCAATGCACGGTTCCTCTTTAGGGAGGGAACAACAAAATGAGGGTCTCCGACGGTAAAGGAATACAGCACCGTTTTCCGTGGACTGGATGGTAGAGTCTCGGCGTCATCAGTAAAATGGAAAAGAACTCCTAAAGCTTCCTCTGTTGTTTGCGTTCAAGTTTAGTATTCTGTTCTTTATAGTTTTCATGAGAGAAAATACCGCTGTTTTAAATGATGAACATCTGTACATTATAGAAAATCGGGTCTGGATTCACCACTTGCCTCAAGTAACTCTTAGGAAAAGCCAAGCCAAAATCTCCGTCTGACCCCGTCAGCACAATGGCAAGACCCTTGAACCTTGGCTATGGTACTCTGACCTATGACCTGATCTTTAAGGCTTAGGTCATAGGTCTCGCCATTATACCTCAGAGGCCGTACCGTCGTACTCAAGGTCTTGCTCTTATGCTTTAAGAACGTACCGTCGCGTTCAAGAGGTTGAGATATAACTACCGCTTTTCTCCAACAAAATGGCAGCCTAACTTGAGACTGCCTGCCACGCTACTGTTAGACAGTTTTCTTACTATACCGTGGGAATAACATCTCATGGTGCGTTATGTAAGTCATTTAAGAAGAAGTATGACTTACGCAAACAATGATCTTGATCAGGTAGTGTTAGCCGTGCAAGAAGAGCTTTGGATTCGTGCAAAAACATTCTTGAGAAATTCATAGTTCTTTATCTAAAAGGGATTCTGTACAGATGGCTAGTTAGGCAGGCCTATACTAGTATATTTAGTTACGGAAAGGTACAATCCACATTGTTAATCTTTGTTAAGGAAGTAGGATATGTTAATTTAATGATTGTCGCCAGTGAGGTGACTAAGTAAGGGAGCGTTTGTTAAAAGATATTACGGGAGGTGATGTACGCAGTGTTAGCTTATGTAATGTGTGACTGCATGGCGATGCGTCCCCAGTGTTAATGTCTTTCACAGAGGCTGCGGGATGTGTGAGCATTACGTAAGTATTCTTCTACCTATATTCTACACCTATGGGCACACACTCAAACATACCACATAAACACTGAAGACGCTGGTCCTCCGAAGTGTCTCCAACGCTTGCCAGGACCTCGTCTGACAGTTCGAGTAGAGACTTGCACCAACTCCGTCACGAACGCCTCGCAGACTGGCGTTTATTCTCGCTTGTGTTTCTCAGTTTTACCGCCACAGTTTGCCAGAGTCATGAGGGAAGTAGTAATGTGTCAAGACATTTGTAAAAAGCAAAGTTCAGTAACCTTCGTATCTGTCATGGTAGCTATTTGAAATAGGAGTTAAATACCTGCTTAGATTCTGATGTCATTCTGTAACATCATCTTACAGTACATTTACAGCCGGGGCTCATTATCTGGAAGATCTAGTGCTGTAATATACCTCACTACACTTGAGTAATACTTTTTTTTTCTTGCTTACGTCTTTTGGAGTGATAAAGATGGCACCAGTGACGGCCCCTTAAGCTGGGTTTCCCAGGAACAATGTATTAACCTCTTGAGCCCGGCAGTACGGCCTCTGAGCACGGCAGCACGAATCCTGGTTGCTTGTAGGACGCCAGGCACGTCATAGCCAAGGACTGCACACACACACACACACACACACACACACACACACACACACACACACGTCTCACAAAGAAAAGATTATCTTTCACAGTTTAGCAGATAAGCTGTGAAAAATGTCTCTTCTTTGGGGGTTGTGTCTAGTGGCGCCGGACGCCCACACCTACTGAAGGATGTGCTCAGTTCTTGTCTTTATCCTGGTCTGTGTAACGAGCCTCGTTCACCCATCGTTGACTGTAGATTTAGACATAGATTACGAAGCTTATATGCTCGTCAGTTGAGGCTGCGTAGCCTAGTCGGCTTCAGAGATCTTCTAAATGATTTTGTTCTCTTAACAAGAACAGCTGTAGTTGTATCACGAATTCAGCTTAGAATGAGCTATGACGAAGATCCGTAAGGGGAAACAACAGAGTTTAAGACCAAAAGATGTTCATTTTATGACGTGGTTGAATAATTTATTAAACAAACGGAAAAGATTTCAGAAATGTTATGGGTTCAAGCAGGCAGTTAAGCTTTTTTAGCCACAAATTGCCAGGACAAGACGAAGCTCACGCTTTTCCTTGTGAATAGAATAAAGTTAGACCTTCAGTATGTGTGTATAACTCTGACGGCCCATAACTGACAGACTCACATATACAGTATACATATTTCCTTTTTAGAAATATTCTTTTGATGTATATGTTTACCCTCACACACGCAATGTAGACAGCTTACATGAATTTAAAAATCTGTACGATAGTAGAAAATATTCAAGATATGGGGCCTCACGGGTGTAAAACTCCCATCCCCGTACAATACAAATAAGTCATTACGCACACACACACACACACACACACACACACACGTGAGCGTGGTCTATAAAGTGCTGGAAAAGATTATCAGGAAGCATACAGATTACTTATAAATGAGAAACAATCTAAGTGAGACACATTACGGTTTTAGTTCATGGCGATCACGACTAATGAACACCATAGACTTCCACGAGTGAGTGAACTCCGTTTCAGACAAACTAGCAGATGTGGACCCTCCGGGCGCTCGTGTTTTCGCTACTGCGAACTGTCTCTGCGCTTGAAGAATCACAAAAAACTAATTAGTTAGATGCAGAGGAGGGCAACAAAGATGGTACCAGAATTAGAATAGGTCGAGTTGCAAGGAAAGGCCTGAGGTCTTAGATTTGTCTGCGATGGAACAGAAAAGAGTAGAGGGTGAGATGAACGCATTCTTGAAATCTCAAGAAGAGTTTCAGGATGTCAGCAATGAATAGTTCTTCGAAATATGCAGACGTAACAACCAGAGGCCATAACACGAGAATGAGCAAAAAGCGTTTGTAGAAAAGTTGTTTAAAAAGAAGTACTTTTATTATAAAAGACGAGTGGATGAATGGAGTTTACTACGTGACAAAAACGTGAATGCTGTCAACATACAAATGTTTATAAGAGTGTATGATAGTACAGAGAGTTCGAGAGATAAAACCTATATATATATATATATATATATATATATATATATATATATATAT
>JAYMFT010241766.1:0-11038 GCA_038088735.1 Panulirus argus | reverse complement strand
TCCACCCTCCTCCGTACAACTCTATCTATAGCCCATGCCTCGCAACCATATAATATTGTTGGAACTACTATTCCTTTTTTTTGTTAAGGCCTATAAATATTCTGCTCTGGCTTCCCTCCTACTGTCATTCATGTTTTTAAAAGTTTCTAAGTAGAGTTTTCCAAGCTCTTCCATACCTGACAGGTTGTCATCTTTGAATTAATCAAAAACATTATTATTCCAAACTTAATGATTCATGACTAGATTCCAGATGCTTAATATATCTACATTTAAAACTGAATCATTATCATCTATAACTCACTCTTAAGAGTTTAGACTTCTATGGTTTTGAGTATTCTGACTTGAAAAGTTTCTTAGTTTCATAAGTCATGGAGATATTTATAGCACTTTTTCAATCTGGGTATTAATCTACTCTGCCATGCATTTAAAATGAGTCTCTTTTCCATCAAAAATACAGAAAACAAGAGGCGTAAATTTCAACACAGTCTTTAGTATTTTCTCATTAGAGTAATGGTTGAGAAACCTTCTCAGTACTAATGCAGCATGTTCTTCATATGAATTTTCTAAACTATTAAGCTTAGTTTCTCTATTTCTAATATCCAACACAATTTTAACTTTCTTAAACTCTTTTCCAATGCTGACCCTTAAATATCTCTTCTTTGCCATGAAGAATGGGATTTTTGAGTTGTTTGGAGGCTAATTGCACTTATGAGGGATTTGTCTTCTTTCTTCTTTCATACTTGTTCACCGTTTCCCACAGATGCGAGGTAGTGCCAGGAATAAAAAAGAAAAGGCCTTATTCTTTCACATCCACTCTCTAGCTGTCATATGTAATCTACCAAAACCACAACCCACAACCACCCCCTAAAGCCTTTTCCATGGTTTCCCCCAGTTGCTCCATATATCCTGGTTCAGTCCAGTCAGCACATAGCCCCTATATAACACTGCTTCAATTCACTCTATCCCATGCATACATAACATCCTCCTGCCTGTTCAGGCCCAAGTACTCAAAATCTTAACCCCATCCTTCAATCTCCAATTTGGTTTCTTCCTTCTCTTTGTCCCTTCCACTTCTAACATGTTTACTGTCTTTGTCAAATTCTCCTAACTCATTTTCTCCATATGTACAACCTATATCAGTAAACTCTCTTCAGCTCTCTCAACTACACACTTCTTATTACAACACCTCTCTCTTACCCAACCATGGCTTATTTGATAAACCCTCCTCACCCAACATTCACCCTCTTCCATACATTCTCAAGTATAACCCTTCCCTGCTATCAATGCAGCACCGTCTGGACTACAGAACATTAGAACTAAACTTCAAAACTAAAATGACAGTACAGATACTGGGACCTTCAGCTTTTCTGTTAAATGTATTATGGCTCTTATGTGTTTATCAGCATGGTTATCATATTTTAGAAATGACAAACATATAAGGAGGTGATAATTTGCTTATCACTCAGGAATATGTAATCCTATTGACATCTAAAAGTGTACCTCAAGAATTTAAGCTAAATACAATGATTCAAAAATCGAATCTGAGAAAGAAAATTAAAAGTCACATAAAATAATAGAATCTGAGGAAGAAAACTAAGTCACAAAAAATAATAGTAAGATTATAAACAGTATACATATAACTTCCTCATTACTTTAGACGAATCAACATTTCCTACATTTCTGAATGAAACTATGCCTAAACCCTGCTTGTATCTCTTCTGGGGATAAACCTTTCATTACTTTTATGTCATTCACATGGAAGTATAAATTACCTATCATATCTAACTTGCATAATGGGCAATCTAATGCCTAAAACTTTCATCAAGCATTGAAAGAGGCATGAGTGAATAAAGCTTTACATGCTAATGAATACAGGTAAAACTTGGTCTCGTTAGCAATCAATACTACCTTTTGCAAATAGTACTGTCAAAGGTCAAGAGCACATGCACCCCTAAATTGTATAAAATCCACCTACAACTGTATCCAGATTTTATGAATGGTACATTTTGCTTTGTAAACTGATATTTCACAATATTTAGGGTATCACCACCATACAATTTAATCATGATTCATTCTACGATACCCACTCCATGTTATCTATATGTGAACAGCATGACTTGTATCTTCTAACTGCATCTAATAGAGGTAGACTATTGAAAAGTCGTAGTTCTTAGGACAGAGCAATATTCAGATTCTAGAGTATCATGGAATTTATAAATATTTACCACAGATTGCAGTCTCACTATACTATAACCTAAACAGAGTGTTTTGGATACCAAATGCAGTTTCATAATGTTGTTTGTTTGTAATATATGTACTACATGAAAAAAAGAGACATTCATTGAAATCATTAGTCAGTACTTACCAAAATCATTCCTTCTTTTCACAATGCCACTTGATCTCATACACTTGTATTACCAAAACCAAGAGACTTGTGTTGGTGATGCAATAATTTATTTGTTTTATTTATCATACTTGATCGACGTTTCCTGTGTCAGCGAAGTAGCACCAGGAAACAGACAAAGAAAGACCCATCCACTCATATACACACATATATACATACATGCACATATATGCACAATACATCCATATACATACCAACATATACATACATACACATGCATATACACATGTACATATTCATACTTGCTCGCTTCCATCCATTCTTGACGCCACCCTGCCCCACAGGAAATAACATTGCCACCCCGTGTCAGCAAGGTAGCGCCAGGAGACAGACGAAAAAGGCCACATTCACTCACACTAAGTCTCTAGCTGTCATGTGTAACGCACCGAAACCACAGCTCCCTCTCCACATCCAGGCCCCACACACCTTTCCTTGGTTTACCCAAGATGTTTCACATGCCCTGGCTCAGTTCTTTGACAGCACGTCGACGCCAGTATACCACATCGTTCCATTTCACTCTATTCTATGCACATCTTTCATCTGCCTGCACATTCAGGCCCCGACCACTCAGAATCCCTTTCACTCCATCCTTCCACCTCTAATTTGGTCTCCTGCTTCTCCTTGTTCCCTGCACCTGTGACACATAAATCCTCTTTGTCAACTTTTCCCCATTCATTTGTCCTATGTGTCCAAACTCTTTTTAGATCCAGAGCTATGTTATAATACATGTTGAGTCTCATACACAGGATAAAAGAATATAATAATGTAAAAGTGCAGTAGCTAAAAGTATACATATACCTTAAAAGACAACAGACATGGTTCAGCATCATTATCATGCACACACCAGCATTAATACTGTCACAAACAATGAACAATTATCTTTTTGAGTTTACATGATTGAAGAGTTTCATACTTCCTGGTACAAATGAATTCTTATATCTGCATGTTTTTTTGCAAAGGTAAACACAATCTTTTGCCGGATCTTAAAAACATATAGTTATTATTCAGAGGATGGTGAGAATCACTCATAATTCTATCAGTTAAATTTGAAATATATTTTGAATATCATACATCAAGTGCAGTTACATTAGCATTCAATTCAGTAGCTATTTTAACAATTTTCTAAAGTTTATTCTTGTTTTTTACAGTCACACACCCATAGTATGATGCTATACAAAAACAGTGTTGACTCTACGAGTGACTTACAGAACATAGAAAGAATAGTCCCATAAACTTTCAAGTTTTTTAAAACTCTTATAAAAAGGAATTCTTTGCATATGTTTTCCATAAAACTTTTTAGTGTTAACATCACTATTTAGACTACCATCAGTAATCAAACCCAAGTATTTATAATTGTGCACAGTATCTATGAGCTCTCCTTTGATAATTAATTGTTCAATGCACTTTTCCTCCTTGTGAAAGTCAATCACCATTTCTTTGGTCTTTTTGATATTCATATTCAAGTAATTTTCATCACACCACTGAACAAAGTCATTAACTTGAGCCCAATGTTCAAGTTCACATTTATCCATTTTTTCCAATAATTACTGTGTCATCAGCATATTTTAGAACAGGTTCTGTAGTTACTAGTGCAATCATTTGTATGTAAAGTAAATAATAAAGGTGATAAAACAGCCCTATGGAGCACCAGTGTTTGTAAATATGGTATGAGATTTAACATTTCTAAATTTTACAAATTGTGATCTATTTGTTAGGTAACTAAATATCCAAGAAATGAGGCTGCTATTTACCTTCAACCTTCAGAGAATGTAATTTCTTTAACATAATATGAGGTTGTCTAGTACTGAGTACACTATTGAAATCAATGAAGATGTGTAATTTGATGTAATAACATTATGGTTGCATCTTCAACACCTCTCCCTATACAGTGTGCAAACTGCATAGTATCTCTGACAGAATCTACATGTTTACATAGACAGTTTTTAACAATGACTTCAAAGCATTTCATCACAACTGATGTGAGAGCCACAGGTCTTAATTTCTGATGTTTTCCATAAAGTAGGAATTCTACATTGGTTAAGAGAAGTTTGAAATAGAACATGTAAAGGCTTATACAAATGTACACAGCAAGATTTTAATATTTTGGCACATAAATTATCAGGACCACTTGCCTTACCAATTTTCACCATTTTTAAAGACAGCAGTACATCCTTTAGAGAAATTACAATTGGCAGGTCATTTGCTCTATTCATAATAAATAGGACATGATAACATTCTTTTTTCAAAATCTTTATCAACAAACCTGGCATAAAAAAGATTAAGCTCCTTCTCATACTCAGCTGTGTCATCTGGGGGTCAGGTATAGAACTTTTCGTTTGATACCCACACAACTGTTTTAACCCAATCCAAGCATTTTTAGAATTGTTAGTGTGAAATAAATTCACAACCTTATTTTTTTAAAGTATTTTAGCATGTTTGATCTTATTGTCAAGTTGTTTTAGTGCATTCTTTATAACATTCCTATTCCAGATGACACTGCTACTTTCTTCTCATTTAAACTACATTTTAGTTCTTTTGTTACCCAAAGTTTAATGTTCATATACATTGTGACAGTCCTGACTGGTACAAACATATTCACACAAAAATCATTGTAACTAGTAAAAGCATCGACATTATAATCAGTCTCGCAATTTTTATCACACAAATCAGAGAAATCAGTACAGCCAAAACATACGAGTAAAATAAGAGAACGTTCATTTGACCATTTACTAAGATTTACTTTCAGACACTTCACTGTTTTTAATTTTTGTTTATATGTAGGCACACAATACAACATATTATGATCAGAGTTTGCAAGTGTGGGTTTTTTAATGACCTTGTAACCATTTTCCACATTACAGAACATTGAATCCAAAATATTATCACCTCGAGTAGAACATTTAACAAACTGTGTGTAAGTAGGAGTCATGTGATGAAAAATGCAACCATTAAAATCTCCAAATACAATCTTAATGCCCTCAGGACATTCATTATCAATCTTGTTTATACAGTTAGATAATGATTCAGTTGCTTGAGAATAGTCATTTGATGGTGGAATATAAACAATAGTACAATAAACATTATTAAATTCCAGGGGCAAATAAAAAGGTCTCCAAATAAACACTAGATACTCAATATAATCATTGTAAAATCTCTCTTAACGGTCACTAGTTTACACCACTTCTTATTCACACATGCAGCTACTCCTCTACCATGTTCCATGTTGGTATCCTGTCTATCAGATCTGACCAAGTGGAATTCATCAATACTCACAGCTCCATCAGAATTTCTATCCTTGAGCTGTGTCTCAGTGCTTCCAGATCCTTTGCCACCTCCCCCACCCTATAACTCACTTATCTTCCTTGGTTTTATTAGCTGTCATGTCCACTCCCAGGTATCTAAAACACTTCACTTCCTCCAGTTTTCTTCATTCAAACTCACACCCCAACAAATGTGTTCCTCTACCCTGCTAAACTTAATAACTTTGCTTTTATTCACATTCATTCTCAGCTTTTGCCTTCCTCACACTCTCCCAAACTTAGTCACCAACTTTTGTAGTTTCTCAGTCGAACCTGCCATTAGGGCTGTATCATCAGCAAACAATTGACTGGCTTTCCAGGCTCTTTCGTCCCCCACAGACTTAATACTCACCTCTCTCTCCAAGAATCTTGCATTTTTATCCCTTACCACCCCATCCATAGACAAACTGAACAACCATGGTGACATCACTCACCCTTGTCACAGACTAACCTTCACATGGAACCCATTCACTTTCCTCTCTTCCTACTTGTCACAAGAGTCTTACACCCATGATGAAAACTTTTCACTTCTTTTAGCTGCCTTCCTCCCACACTATATTCTTCAGACCTTCCACAAAGCATCCCTATCAACCCTATCATTTGCTTTCTCCAGATCCGTAAATACCACATACAAATCCATCTGTTTTTCTATTTCTCACATATGCTTTTTAAAGCAAACACCTGATACACACATTCTATACCACTTTTGAAAGCACACTGCTCCTCCCCAATCTGATGTTCTGTGCATGTCTTCACTCTCACAACCAGTACCCTTCCATACAACTTAACACATATACTCGACGAACTTATACCTTTGTAGTTTGAACACTAACCTTTTTCCCCTGTGCCATTATACAGTGGCACTATACATGCATTCCTCCAATCCACAGGCACCCCCTTTCTTAATAATTCAACTTTAATGCCTTCCACTTCAGCCACATTATTACATTTCTTCTTACACAAGGCTTTCACCACCTCTTCTCTCTTCACCAACCACTCCCCATGACTCTCTTACTTCGCATACCACCCCAATCCAACCACCCTACATCTGCCACTCTTATCATCAAACACATTTAACATTCCTTCAAAATACTCACTTCATCTCATCCTTACTTTATCACTACCTCTTATCACTTCCCCATTTGTCCCCTTCGCCAATGTTCCCATTTGTTCTCTTGTCTTTCACACATTATTTACCTCATTCCAAAGCATCTTATTCTCCCTAGAGGTTAGTGATAATCCCTCACTCCAAATCTTATTTGCCCTCTTTTCCTACCCCCTGCACTTCCTCCTGACCTCCAGCTGCTTTCTCTTATACATCCCCCAATCACTTGCACTCTTTCCCTAAGTATGGTCTAGAAGCCTCTTTTTTCTTTTTAACTAGCATCTTTACTTCTTCATCCTTTCACTCACTACCTTTTCTAATCTGCCAACCTCCCACCTTTCACAAGGCGCATGCATTTCTTATTTCTTGCACATGCCGTCGCTGCTTCCCTAAATACATCCCATTCCTCACCCACTCTCCTCGCTTCATTTACTCTGACCTTTTGACATTCTACACTCAGTCTCTCCTGGTATTTCTTCTCACAAGTTTCCTTTCCAAGCTCCCTTACTCTCACCACTCTTTTCTCACTGACATTATTTACTCCTTTTTGAAAACCCTAGAAATCTTCACCCTTGCCTCCACAAGATAGTGATCAGACATCTCACCAGCTGCCTCTTTCAGCACATTTATTGCATCCTAAGGTCTTTCTTTTACACACCTATCAATTAATATGTAATCCAATAATGCCCAGTACCATCTCTCATACTCACATTTGTATACTTGTGTATATCCCTCTTTTTAAGCCAGATATTCCCAATCACTAGTCCTTTTTTAGCACACTACTCCACAAGCTCTTCACCACTTCCATTATAATGCTGAACACCCCATGTGCACCAGTTACACCCTCAACTGCCTCATTACTCACCTTCGCATTTAAATCACACATCACTGATACCCAGTCTCTTACATCAAAACTGCTGACATACTCTCTCAGCTGCTCCCAAAACATTAACCTTTCATGACCTTTCTTCTCATGGCCAGGTGCATAAGCACTAATAATCACCCACCTCTTGCCATCCACTTTCAATTTTACCTACATCAATCAAGAATTTACTTATTTACTCTCTGTCACACACTCGCACAACTCCTCCTTCAGGAGTATTGCTAGTCCTTTCCTAGCTCTTGTCCTCTCACCAACCCATAACTTTACTCCTAAGACATTTCCAAACCATTCTTCCCCTTTACCCTTGAGTTTTGCTTTACTCAGAGCCAGAATATTCAAGTTTTTTCCTCAAACATACTTCCTATTTCTCTTCTCCTCTCATCTTGGGTATGTCCACATGTATTTAGACACCCCACCCAGTTTTTGAAAGGTATTGACTAAATTATGCATAAAGTTGGTCCATCATGTTAAAGCAATGCATGTTGCTGATCTATCTTGCCTGGAAAGTATTTGGTCAACCCATTTAAAGTCAGATCCCACATCAAGGGTGTCATATTTTTCAGGCTTCACTTCTTAGTGCTCTCTGAATTATTTTCTTATATAAAATAAAACACTGAAGGCACAAACCTGTTTCTGATACCTGAGTGACCTCAACTACCCATGATAGAGAATGCCTCTGTTGTCTCTCCCGCAAACTTCAGTGAAAACATTATCTTTCCTTATGGCCTAACTAGTTTTCTATAATCGTGTCTTTCAGGTTCTCCATGGAGATTTGGCCGCTCGAAACTTACTTCTTGCCGATGACAATGTCGTGAAAATTAGTGACTTTGGTCTGTCAAGGGAAATGTATAAAAAGGATGTCTACATGAAGAAAGGAGATGTATGTATCTATTTTGTGTTTCCTTCACCAAGCTAATTGGCCTATCATAACTAAATACATAAATGTGCAAGTTCCTGGCATCCCTACAGATGTGCATAAATGTAAAGAATACCTAGATTGAATAATTTATGTTAAAGTTGAATAACTTACCTTGCTGCTAATTTAAGTTTTGTGCTTCATGCTTGTGTTATTAGGTTCCTTCAATTCAAGAGTGTTATTGACAGTTTAATTACTTTCAGTCTGTGCTACCCAGGTTTCTCTGGTTGATTTACAGTAGCCTAATTGATTATGGATCAACTTCTTCTTTCCCAGTCAGCAGTAGAGTTCCTTAAAGTTCTCTTCAGTCTCTTACCCTCTTCTTCCTTTTCATCTAAGACATTCTTTCTCTAGCTAATAATTAATTTGCCTATAAACTGCAGACTCTACTCTGCATTTCCCTAAGACTTTTACTTCCACTCCATTTCATTTAGCTTGATCTACGTTTTGCTGTATCAGGAGCACTTACGTAAACTCGGCTTTGGATAGGATTTCATTGGGCATACATAACTTAGTTAGAACTTCTCTTAAACCCAATATCTTCATTGATCTGTTTTTTAAAACTACATATTCATGTTCTTTAATTTACTATTCATGACAAAAAATTTTGGTTTTGTTCTAGCATCTAATATGTCATGAAAGTCACAAATGAATCAGGTAGGCGTGTGAGGGAATGGAGAGTGATAGGAAGGGGGGAAATGCATATTGCAAAAGCATCTCTAATGAATGTTGCACTGATACAGCTCAACGTGTAAGGAAAGTTCACTCTCCGCAAATGCTTGGAGATGTAAGAAAAGGATATGTCTCTCTGTTGTATATTCAAAATCATGTTTAATATATAAGAATGAATGTTGTCAAAGATGAAAGGTGATATGAATAAAGAATGAGAAATGATAATGTTTGTAGTTGAAAGTGATGTTTGGGAAAGACATGTAAGCTACTCTCTCTTCAGCTTGCTCCTATATAAGCTGTACAAAAGGTTCTCTTTCTAATTTTGTACAAATATGGTGTTAATTCATGAAGTTATCCACTGTTAATTATCATAAGCCAGTTGTTTTTGTAACCGTTCAGCTATTACAAACATTATCATGAATTCATTTAAACATTCCTTTTCCTTTCTTCTCTGTGTAGTCTGAATTTAAGCACAGTAGTCAGATACACTTATCTTATGCCTTCTTCATTGTTTACTTTATGACATTATATCTTTACTCTATCTTCATTAACAGTTTTATACTTTTCCTAGGATTTGATGCCCATTAAATGGATGTCCGTGGAAGCTATTCGTGATCGAATCTTCAGTGTCCAGAGTGATGTCTGGGCCTTTGGGGTCACTTTATGGGAACTATTTTCCTTAGGCTCTGTGCCATACCCTGGTATAGAAGTTAATAAGGATTTTCTTCAGCTGCTTGAGGAAGGTTACCGGATGAACAGACCAAAATACGCTAACCAAGCTATGTTAGTATTTGAATGATGAAGTTTATCAGATACCACAGTTTTATCTTTTACTCATGTTAGATTATAAAACAGAAGACCAAGTTCTTTAATGCTACACTGAAGGCAGGTCATCAACTTAATTCTTAAATACAAGCAGTCATATGATCTTTGCATTACCCATGAGCAACCATTACAAGGCCCTTTTCTTGATTTGCATCAAATTAATCTCATATGAAGTACACTCATTTTTTTTTTTATTGTGATGGTAAAACCAGCCTTTACATCGCTTACCAAATGAATGTTATTAATGTAATCTAAGGTGTGGAAAAAATAAAGTTAACTTTTTAAGACCCAGTTGGTAGAAATCTTATTAGGCCTAGATTTTTTTACATGGAAAATTTTGTATTTTTTCTTTTGTTATACCTCTTACATTACTTGATCTTAAAGTAATTTTGCTTCTGCTTTCTTATTATGAAACTCTAGTAGGAGAAGGTGTGATTATGTATAACCTTACTTTTAGCCACTGAAACCTAATTTTGCACCCTGAAAACAGATGTTTTAAATGTAATTAAACCTCAGTGCACCAGAAAAGTTGAAATCCTTTCAGTTACTCAGAATTTTCTTTATATTTTCATATAATTAATTAAAGGAACATAAACGCAGTAAAAATGGTAAATCAAGATTTTACAGTATCTCAAGAAAGGTATAATATTTACATTGAACACTGAAAATCCCAGCAACTGCCTGGTAACCAAAACCAAATACAAGGACTAAACAATCCTGTCAAACTTCTAATGAGGTAAGAGAAGCAGGAGAGTGGATTCCTTATCACAACATTTTTTCTTCATTTCCATCTTTACAAAATATTTTTGGTACTGCTTTCACAATATATAGATATATATATTCCATCACTCCCTGAAATGTGCAAGAGATGCATGTGGCATGAGAAAGGTGGGAGATGGGCAGATTAGGAAGGGTAGTGAGTGGTGGGATGAAG
>JAYMFT010241755.1:0-11038 GCA_038088735.1 Panulirus argus | reverse complement strand
TTTCAATTAGGGCCCGGCCTTGATGTGGACTTTTGTCCGTGACTGGAGCCTTCAACATAAAAAAAAAAAAAAAAAGTAGAAAGCTCTTGAATCCAGAATTCCAGTATATCATTGTACAAATGTATATTGTAGTAATTGGTATCCATATGATTTTATCTGGAATGTTTTTGCCATTTTGAAAGTTTGTGCCACTGCAGTAGTTCCTAATGCTTTGTGGCATAGGTTACAATTTTTCTCAACAAGCTTCATTTGCTTAGTGCCATAAGTGTTTCACACTCATTGTATGTGCTAACTTTATCTTTGGATAGTGTCGACATCTAGCAGTTATGGTATTTAAGTGTAGCAAGACATCAGTTGATAGTCCTCTTCCTAAGAAAGGAGTGAAGTGTAAGCAAGTAGTTATAAAACTGCACAAAAAGAAAAGGCATTTGTAAAAACCAGAGAAAGGTGAGAAGCATACTGATTTGATGGACAAATACTCTGATGGTTTATCAACTGTGCATGATACTATGTCTTAGGAAGAACAGCTGTTTGACCATCATTGCAAGTATGTTATCTGTGAGGCAAAGTGTTTTTTTATTTGAAGGAATTGCGAAAAACCTCTCCTCCTCATCCGCTGATAGGTTGTATCTGGTCTTTATCTAAGGGCATCGCTAACAACTTCTGTCACTCAACCTCTCCTTCTCATTTCTGTTTTGATGGTGCTATAACTGTCTCTCTCATGCACAAAATAACTCTCTTTGGTCCTCGTTCTCCTCTAACACCACCCAGGATGACTCCAACATCCCTCCATCCCCTGATTCATCTTTTACTAAATCTGTGGCCCTCCTTAAAATCTCCTTTCGAACTTTCCGAAAAGTGTTTCTCTCCGTGAACTCAAGCAAGGCTTATGGACTTAATGGCATTCATCCCAGTTTACTGAAAGGGTGTACCTCCTAACTTGCACCAGTGCTTGCTCGTCAGTTTCGTCTCTGTTTAAGAATGAGATTTTTGACAGGATGTGTCATTGGGGTCTTATCTTTAAAATCCCCTCTTTTGGCTTCCCTGCCCTCACTTTGCCCCATCTTATTTAGCTTCCTCCATGGTTGTTGGTGGATTAGCCTCTCCTTTCTACATCAACAGCAGTCTTCTTCAAGGTTATGTCCTGTCTCCTACTCTTGTTTCTCTTTTTATCAGTGATTTCCTTTCTTCTGCAAATAACCAGATGCGCTCAAATGCTGATGACACAACTCTCTATTCCTCCACATCCTTCAATTCTGCCTCTTCTTCTATCACTAGCTCTGCATCTCATCTCAAAGCAACTTCCTCGTTTAACTTGGATTTTGACAGGATTTTTCAATGGAGTAGACGAAGTCAGGTTAATACCTGCAGGATCCAGTTTCTGCTCATCTGTCATGAAAATTCATCATAACTTTCCTATCTTCTTCAACAGTTTTGTAATTCCACTTTTGGATTCAGTGAACATAGTTGGTATTACTGTAACATCCACACTATCTTGGAAACCCCATTTTACAGAAATAGCTAAGTATACTTTTTAGAAACTGTAAGTCCTGTTTAGATGCTTGAATTTCTTATCTTGCGAACAATTGCAAGGTTAAAAATTTTCATAATCAAATGAATTTGAAAAATAATTGTGCATTTTCTGAGGGGTGCTTGGCTTTTTTTAAGCTTTGCTATGATATTAGAAGGCTTGATGTGTCTGTTGATTAAAGATCAACCAAATATGAGTCTCCTGAAGAATTTTGATGTATTTTTTCGCTTTTAACCATTGAACAAATATAAACACCTAAGCATATTTAAAATGTCAATAAAACAGGATTATTTTGGTGTTATTTTGGAGCCTGAATGTGCTAGGGGGTGTGAAGCATGCAAGGGATAGAGTGATTTGGATCAATATGGTATACAATCGATGACTTGCTGTCACTGGGCTGAATCTGGGCACAGGAAGTGGGTAGAGGAAACTATGGAAAGGTCTGTGGAGCTAGGTTGTGAATAGGGAGCTCTAGTGATGGTGCATTATACATGAGGACTGTAAAGAGGAGGTGAGTGAAAGAGGCCAGTTGGGCTGCCATTTAACGGACTATATGGGGAAGTGTGGTCTGTTGGTTCCAAAATACCTTAGATCGAAGGTGAAAAACACTTATGAGAACAAGCATAAATAGATGTTGAAACAGTTATTCAAAGGAACACACTACAGTACTATACATACAGATAATTCTGAATCACTCTCCATCATTTCCATGGGTGGTTCAATAGTAATTAATAGCACATATATCATATAAACTTCTGAGCCTGGAAGCAGGCAGAGCAGGAGATAAATTTTTTGGTACTGGACTTGAGATGCTACTTTCAACAGACACAGATCTGGAAGGGAGGGCAAGCTTAAAGAAGCTCTCAGTTTTAAGTTGGCATGATTTCTGGGGCCATTCACAAATCATGGTCTCCCTCAACACTCTCAGATGTTGATAAGAGGGCTGTTTGTCATATGAGAGGTCTGATCAGTGAAATGAGAGGCATTACTTCTTCCAGTAGCAGGGAAATTATGGCTTTCTTTAGAGCGAGATTTTCCCAAATAAGACTGTACTCTCTTTTGTCAATAGACTGTGATGCAGTTTCATGAAAAATGACGTTTTGTTTACAGCATAAACACAAGCAGGTTGAGTCCAGTAGTGCCAAGAAAGGAAGTGGTGTATATGTATATTTCAGAATAACAAGCACCTTTAAAGGAAAGATTGCTGTATATTAGAGATGGAAATTTAAGAAAGAAAAAAAAAATTAACAGCTTCCTTAGTGGTTAACTAAATCTACGTTATGATCTGTCACTGACCAACTTTTGTATATTCTAATATATTACACCTTATCAGTGTCTTATGACCCTGGGATCAGGCCTGAGTCTCATGTGTTGTAAATGCAAAGCCTGTTATTAATTTTTTCTTGCTTTTGAATTCTCACCTTCTGACTGCCATGTTTAAAGCCATGTGGGTAACAAGCAGCATAACAACACATGTGTTCAGTGTACATAATGGGTATTATTGTAAATACTCTTGAAATATGCATATGTATGTTGAATATATGTACACTTGATTATTTATGGCAAGTCATTCCTGATTTTATTTTTTTTTTTTTTTTTTTTTTTTTTTTTTTTTTTTTTTTTTTTTTGAAAAGTTTTTAACTGTAAGGTGGTAATCTTTGATTGAAAAGTTTTTAACTGTAAAGGTGGTAATCCAGCACACTCATGTTCACAAATATCACATCCCAGGCCTACTTTCAAGGCTAGGTAATGTACTCTTTAGATAATTTTATACCAAGTAAAAGGAATTGTGCTACCCTGTACACTTACTTGCTCACTTCCCCAGTCATAAGATAACCTACCCCTTCCAAACTTGTGCTTACTTGCCTTTAGTTTCTTAGGCTGCCTAACTCTATCCATCTGTCTGCCTGTCTGACAGACTCAATGTTACTTGTCTGTCCTTTTTTTTGCTTGCCAGTCTTCTGTCTTTGTTTGTGGTTATACAGTGCTACCCTTTCTGAACCTGTTACACTGAATTATACTCTCTGGCTGTTTTATTTTGCCCAGAGTTCTAAAGGCATGTTTATTGTTACTGCTTGTCCTATAGGTAAAAATGGCATCCATTGCCATTGATTTTTTAAAGCTTTACTCAATATTTGTCAAGACAGAGTTTTCCTCTTAAACCATATGAATTATTTTAGACACTACCTTCTAGTTTGTGCTGTTGTCATGCACATTTGCACAACATTTCATAGCTGAGATGCTTCTGTGCCAATTTTATCTCCAGATGCTACCCACTTTTCTTTCTCCTTGTCCAATGCTGTTATAAGTATGCCATCAAGAAAAATCTGTTGATGTGTGCTCAGTTTTTGAGGTTACTGACACATTACTTTGTGGTCATTCTGGCCATGTTCATATTTCTCTCTTACTAACCAAATATATGTTTCCAAGTTTCTTGGTGCTCTGTCTATATTCCTCCACTTCTGCAATATAATTTCACTGGAGTAACATAAGTAAATTTTATGGAGTGTTAGTACAGTGTTACCTTACCTGAGAAGGGCTTGTTAAACATCTTATATGTGATAAGAGAAGATTATAAGAAGTAACTAACATACAGTCATTTGAATTTTAGGGTTTAAGATCCTTTACTTTTTTAGTTTGTAAGGAAATTATATTATTGCATCATTTAATAGAATGTGATTATTTTATTTTGCTTTAAATATGGTTTTGATTTTTTCTTCCAGAGTTTTTGGGTACTTTGATATGCCATTATTCATGGAACTGTGCAAAAGCGTCCAGACAGTACATCTCTTTAAAGGGCAGACATTATTTTGTGTTGGTAAGTAAATTGTAAAATTATTTGGGATTCATTGTATGTTGAAGACCAGTAACTTTATTTCGCTCATTGTGAGTTTCAGAACATATAGACATTTCAATTTTTGCCGTCTTGGTAGTTTATCAGCAATATGGTTAGTCACTTCCCAAGAAAGCAAAGGAGATAGCAAGAAATAGCAAAAAAAAGGTGTATAAGGGCTTGATAAGAAAAATGAAATGCCAGTTTAATGAGACTGAAGGTATCTGTTGTAGTATTATCAAAGGAAGTAGTTGAAATATGTAGAATGGAGAAGATTGGGGATGTATATAGTTAAAGTGCAGTCAGAGCCAAAAGATGTGTGCAGGAAATGAAAGGGATATTTTGATGATTTGTTGAACTGCCAAAGTGTTTGAGTGGTTGTTAAATTTTAATGAATTGATTAATGAAATATGTACTAAAGGTACTAATCTATTTTAACCATTAGTCTTCTCCCATCGACATATGATGGTCCTTAAGGGACTATCCCTTATGTCACATGACGATTTAACTTTTTCTGCCTCTGTTTAGTTATCCATTGACATATTGTATCCTATACAGATTCTCTTATTGCTAAGGAGTGGGGAAAATTCTGCCCTTTTAAGCACCCATAGAACCACCATTATAAGTGTAAGGCTGTCAGCTTGTAGGTCATGCTTACATGGTGACCTGGAAAATATGTATATAGATAATTGGGTGACTTAATTCATTAGGAGAAACACCTATGATATGAATCTGATTGAGGAAAGGGAAGAACAGTTACATGAGAAATGCATAGAAATAAGTGAGAGATTGATTTTAGTGGAATTATTTAAGGAGGGGGGGTGGCATGCATGAAAGGCATCTCCATAGACCTCTGTAGGAAGAAATTACATGACAACCATGCCTACTTTTTTCTTTACCTGCATATAATCTGGGGGTACTGCAGAATTTTCATAACATAATTGGTAAAGAGCTAGAATATTTCCAAAGAAAAAACATGCCAGCCACTTGATTAATCAGTCTTTTTGTGGTGAAAAAATACAGATCTCATACAAGCATTCTTGACATCGCATATACTGATCGGTATGTGGAAAAAGTTTAGGCCTAAAACATCTGGAAACAATGTGTGGGATGGGATACCACTACAAGTATTTATGGCCATTTGATTTGCTTCAAGGCAGAGGTGCTGACGGTTTGTTCTCATATGAGGTTGACTACTTAAGGTGTATAAGTCTCACATGATGTCAGCTCCCTTCTAAGGGTTAAATCTCTTGAGTAGCATGCCATATATTTCTCTCCATTCCTAAAAGACACATGATGAGATTTTATCCGGTCTTGTGTACCTTTTATGGATCAGAGCCCTTCAGTGTGTGACTTGCATCTTTTTGAGTAGCCCTAATTGTTTTGATAATCATATCTCCATCTCATTTATGTTGGGATGATGCATCCTCAGTCGTAAATATACCTTGGAACTTCCCACGTGAATCCAAGGCTTACTTGGTAATTGATCATTAATTTTGGAGCTTTCATTACACCTTATGTATATTGATTATAGGGAAATTGTTGTGAATTATAAAAAAAACAAAATATTGTATATCATGAAGTTTTTCAGCTTTTTCCTTTTTCTGTCCACAGGTCAAAATGATGAAAACATCTTCATAGCTCAGACAGGACGACTGAGTGTTTATGTTACTGACCCTGATGGCACAACTCTTGCTTTAAAGGAAGTACTACCAGGAGAGTCCATCATTTCTCTTTTATCTTTTTGTGATGTATTAACTGGTCATCCACAACCATACAAGACTGTGGAAGCTAAAGCTGAGGAAGATTCCGTTGTCATGAAATTTCCTGTGAAAGCATTTGAAGAGACATTTCGGAAATATCCAGATATGTTTGTTCGAGTGGTGCAGATCATCATGGCAAGATTGATGCGTGTCACTTTCATGGCATTACATCAATATCTTGGACTATCTGCAGAGCTCATTAACAAGGTTAGTATACAATATTTTTCTCAGAGATATGTGAATGGTACAGTATCTCTTCCATGTCCACTCCCAGGTATCTAAAACACTTCTCTTCTTTCAAGACTGTTTCATTCAAACTCACAACCCAGCTAATGTCTCTACACTGCTAATCACAGAAGTTTGCTTTTATTCACTTTTACACTCAACTTTCACCTTTCATATTGTTCCAAACCCAGATACCAACATTTGTAGTTTCTCATCAAATCTGCCTCCAGTACTTGTCATAAGCAAAAAACAACTGACTCACCTCCCAGGTTCTCCAGCTCCTAACAGACTATATATCTGCCTCTCTCTCCAAGACTCTTGCATTTACCTCCCTCACCATGCTGTCCATAGATATATTAAACAGCTATGTGGACATCACACACTGCTGCCAGAGACCCTTGTTCACCTGAAACTACTCACTCTCTTCAGTACCAACTCACACACATTCCTTACTCACTTGATAAATCTCTTAACTGCTTTTAGTAGCTCTACTCCCACACCATTTATTCGGAATACCTTCCATAAAGCATCTCTATCAACCTTTCATATTCTTTCTCCAGATCCCAAAATGCCATATACAAGTCCTTTTGTGTCACACACGTTCTTCAAAGCAAACACCAGACCCTCATATCCTCTACCATTCCTAAACCACATTTTTCCTTCCTAGTCTGGTGCTCAATGCATACCACTACCCTCTCAATAACCACTCGTCCATTCAACTTCCCAGGTACACTCAACAAACATATACTCTTGCAATTCAAAAACTCACCATTGTCCCTCTGGCCTTTGTACAGTGTCATTATACATGCATTCTGCTGATCCTCAGGCATACCACCACGATCTGTACATACGAAAATTGTAATTAACCAGTCAACAATGTGGTCACCCCCTTTCTTAACAAATTTATATGCAATGCCATCCACTCCAGCTTCCTTGCCGCATATTATCTTACACAAGGCTTTCATTGTCTCTTCTCTTTTCACCAGACCAATTACCATGACTCTTACTTTGTATACCTACCCAACACCTTACATATGCCACCCTATCATCAAACTCTTTCAACAATCATTTGAAGTACTCACTCCATCTTTTCACCTCATTTCTGCCTGTTGTCCCTTCCCTATTTGCTCCCTTGACTGATGTTCTCATTTTTTCTTTTGTTTGCTCACACTTTCAACCTTCTAAAACATTTTCATATTTTCCCCTAAGTTTGCTGATACACTCTTACCACAGCTCTCATTTGTCCTCATTTTAAACCCCTTTACCTTCCTCTTGACCTCTTGCCACTTCTTCTTGTATATCTTCCAGTCACTTAATCTCCTTCCCTGTAAATACTCCCCTACGTCCCGTTTTTTTTCCTTTAACTAGCAACTTAACTTTCATTAAATGTATAACGATTTATTGTAGAAAGGACAAAGGATGTCTGCCTTTCTGTTATTTGATTGATCAGTGAATAGCAGGTGGCATGCAAATTAATGAGGATAACACCATTAAAAATAAAGAAAATCAATAATCATACAAAAGATGTACAAGAATGCCATAGTGGTGAAATGTGTTATGCACAGTGGTTGTCCTGGTGTAAAAGATGTTAATGTAAGGTTACAGTGAGTAGATTAAAATATGACACTAAAAGCCATGTATATATATATATCAGATCACTTTTTCACCATTCACTTACATTGCATCATATTTTTGTTTTGTTCTGATAAGAATCATATGTGTGGTTTTATTCTGAATATAGATTTTTTCCTGTTGTATCTAATAAACTTTCCACGACATAAGAGTGTTATCATAAGTTTAGAATTTTTCATTTCATTTAGAAGTGTTATTCATTCCATTACTAAGAAAATTTGGAATAGAATTCATTGTACAGATTTAAAGGAAATTATCCCATAAGACTAAAGATAAACATAAAATTTTAGCCTGGAATCTATAGAAACTAAATGTCCTGTTTAAGAATTCAAAAGTGTAAAGTATATACATTTTTAGGTGATTTATGGCATTGATTTTTTTGTTAAGGCTTTGCTTTCAGAGAACTGATAAGAAAACATGTGCAGGTACCAAGGCGTGGGAGTAGTGGGAACATTGCCCCTTCACTTTCCTCACCCAGCAAGGTGAAGCGAGACAGTGGATCTACTCCAGATTGTGAAGTTGAGGAAGAAATGGACCAGCGAGGCCCAGAGACACCTGCCAAACAGAGTAGTGCACGAAAGATTGTTTTAGTTGATCCAAAGGATGAAAAGGATGAAAACTATTTTCTTAAACTTGCTACTGAAAAGTTCCAGGCTCTATTACACCTTGAATCAGATGAAATCTTGAAAGGTGGAGTAGTAGTTAGAGATATTCCAGCAGGTTCTTTTCTAATGAAGCAGGATTCTATGAAGGAAGCAGCACTCGTTTACATCCTCCTGGGTTCACTGATAGTGTCCCAACATGCACCTGATGGTGCAGGGGATGTTCAACTATTCACTGCTTACCCTGGTGACCTCGTTGGGGGTCTGAGTGTGTTATCAGGAGATCCATCGCTTTTTACTGTGAGAGCCAAACATTCAGCACGTATAGCAAGTATTACCAAGGAAACCTTTTTTGCGTAAGTATTGTAATTTTTTTTTTTTTTCAGGAATTATAAAATTTAGTAAATGGTGACTGGCATTTTAGCTTAAAAATGTCTTGACAGTTTCTGAATGGATGACTTCCTTTGTGCAGTTAGAGCTTGGAGAGTACATGAGGAATGAAGATGTGAGAAAGATGTGGGATATTAAGAATTTATGAGAAAGAAGCTTGAAAGAAATCAGTTGAAAGGAGCATGGGCAAAAGCCTTTTAAGATGGTAGTCCATCTAGAATACTTTGCAGATGATAGGTTGATGAAGAATGTATATTATGATCTAACTAATTTTTTTTATAGAGGCAGAATGCAAAAGAGTATTTCTGTTGATGTAAAATAAATCATTATTCATTATGCAGTGGAATAATTTTGTGTGCAAATATAGAGGTTTGAATTGAGACCTTTGTTTCACCAGATAAAACAGCATAGTGTACACAGTGAAAATTAACACTTAAACTGCTGCCAACATCAGCTTATGTTCTCTTATGAAACAACTGTAGATATCAGTTGATGTTTTGACCATTTAACCAGACATCTCATAGGTTTATATTTCCTTTGTAGAGGGGATATCACTTAGATCTACAATATAAGCTTTTGTGCTACAATTGTTTTTAGCTGATGTATGATGGTGGTGCAACATGCTTAAGGCTTGCTTATTCAACAATTATGCATGAGATCTTCAGTTACCCATCAGTCATAATATGGAAAGGATGTTGCAATAGACTGCTAAGTGTAGATGAAATTGAGCATCGTTCTATATCAGTGAGGAATCTAGTGATCCAGGTGATGATATGGTTGTTGAGTAAAAATCAGTTTGATGATAACAAGAACCAAGTGCATCAGAACTGCATAATATGATGGCGGCAGGTGTGTTGATCCAGGCTCTGTAGAGTCGAGCATTGTCTTTGTGATATGGCTCTACAAAAAAAATTTTCTTTTTCTTTTTTCTTTTTTTTTTTATAGAATGTTCCCTTGTCATAAGACTTTTTTTTTTTTTTTTTTTTTTTATTTTACTTGAAAAAAATCCATTTTCAGAAACACCAGGAAATTTGTGTGCTTAGGGGATTAATTTTTCTAGTCTTCCAGTAAAATATCCGATTGGCTTATTATGCCGCTAGTAACCTACAGAGGTCTGTCATCACCAGGAAGGGGCATGAAGAATTCTACTCTTGTCAGTACCCATACAACCACCAATATAAATGCATGGCCATTGACCCCACATAAAATATTTAATATTTAGATTTTGGTGACATAGTAATGAAGAGGAATACAAATGATGGGTATCACTTTGTGAGGAAATTAATGAAGAATGACATGTGAACTGAGCAGAAATAAGTGACTCAGAGTATGATTTTTAGTAGAATTACCTAAAGAGGAAGGAGGCCATGAGGGGAGGTGTTCCCACTGACCATGTTTTTGTTGAAGAAATTACACAACAACTACACTGAATATTTTTTCCGTGATCATGGGGTAATGGAGGGCTTTGGGTTACAAATGACAGGTAAAGAGCCAGAATATTTACAAAGAAAATACACCTCCAAGATCTTTGTCATAAATGCTAACTACTCACTGTAATCACTCTTATTTTGAGTGTGAACTAGTGTAATATTTCTACATATTTTATGTTGTTCATCATCAGTTCTGTACCTGTGTATGAAGTATGAGTAGAGTACGACATTAAGCTCAAGATAAAGAAAGGAACAAAACTTTCCTTTCCCTTGCCACATATACTAGCCACTTTCCCCTCACACTGCTTTGTAATATGAAAAGAGTGTAATACAAAGTACTTTATCAAGTCCAAACTTTGGGAACTAGACCCTTAGCTAATCTGGACCTTTTTGAATGTGGTAACTTTCTTGCAGACAGCATAAAGATAATACAGAATGTGATGTTTAAGACTATTTTAGATTACAGGAGTATGTTGGTGAGAGAGGTGTGCATGTTGAGGAGCATGTGCTTATGTAGTATATGTACAGTAATGTGAAGAGGAAACTCCTGCATGGACAGCCCATCTTTATATATATATATATATATATATATATATATATATTATCCTTGGGGACAGGGGAGAAAGAATACT
>JAYMFT010241754.1:0-24771 GCA_038088735.1 Panulirus argus | reverse complement strand
AATCCTCACTTGGCCCCTTCTCTGTTCCTTTTTTGGAAAAGCAGAAACTGGAGGGGAGGATTTCCAGCCCCCCTGCTTCCTCCCCTTTCAGTCGCCTTTTACGAAATGCATTCCCTGTGTGTCGTAAAAAGAGACTAAAAGGGGAGGGAGTGGGGGGCTGGAAATCCTCCCCTCCAGTTTCTGCTTTTCCATAAAAGGAACAGGGAAGGGGACAAGTGAGGATTTTCCCTCTAAGGCTCAGTCCTCTGTTCTTAACACTCCCTCGCTAATGCGGGAAAAGGTGAATATGTATGAAAAAAAATATATAATATATATATAAATAATCAGAAACAGTACATTAAGAACACTAACCAGAGATGACTGAGAAAGCTTCATACCATAGCTTGGTGGCAAAATATGATGGAGCTTCGCTTTTACTAAGAACACCATCAAATATTCAATCTTATTCCAAAATCAATGCTTTTCCTCTTGATCTTTACTGTCTCTGGTGAGTGCTCAAAGGGAATCGGTACAATATCTATGATATGTATTAATTACATATTTTTGTGCTACTTCATTTTATTATTTTTCATCACAACCTCATACATTAAAATCTGATTTAAGTCCACCAATAGAATAGAAAATGGTAAGCAACTGCCTCTCACCAACATCACTGACACTCTTACATAACTGACTATTTCCTGAATATTTAATGGAGTTATTACTATACTACAGCTTATACAAAACACTGAAAAACAGTCATGTATGTTCCTAAATGGCAATTCTAGAGTAATCTGGGTGTTAAAATACTTGACCCTGGAATGAAACTCTATTCAAAGGGGTTTTATGGGAAAATGTTGTCCACTTAACATATGACAACTTCACAGAGTCCTTTCTGGGAACATATCTCCTTCTTAAGTGGAGTTGGGTCAAAGATCAGACACATCCTTGAACTGGATTTTATCATCTGAGCTTATTGTTCTAGCACAAAGCAAGGATGGCTTTCTGTCTGACAGTCTGCATATTATCACTAACTTATCAGAGAACTTTTTCCCTGTTTTCACACTATATATCTATCATCATGCAATGTGCAAGAAAGGCTTAAATTCAGGCTTGAATGGGCAATACTACAAGAAAAAAATTCTTAAGAATTTTAGCTTTTTAGACCATCCTCCAGATATAAAATATGATGATCAATAAAAATCTAGTCTCCCTATAAGCTGCATTCTTTTTAAATTTGAATGCATACTTCTACCACTGTGCCTCTGTCCTATAACATCAACAAAGTGCAATGGTGCATTTTATCTTCCAGAAAGTTGGGAGTCATGATCCATCTCTCTTACAAAACATTTGTGTCCCACTGCATCACAAACAGAAAGGTTAAATTACAAAAATACAGTAATAATAATCCATTAAACTGACAGCTGAACCTCACCCAGTGTGTAGATATTAAGGTTGAACAATGGTCCCGAAGTGATTCAGCTCCAATTTCATCTGCTGTGGTGTAGAGACGTACACAGTTACGCACAGTCACCCAACCCATCAATGCTTTCTCACATCTAAGAGGAAAAAATATCAATAAAATTAACTGTATATAAATGAATAAAAGGGAAAAATATACTGATCTGTGATTTCCTTTACTTTTATCATTTCTGAGAGAAAAGAATCAGTTTATTATTAATGTGTAGCAATATGTTTTATTACAAGAATTAATTCAATCTTGCATAAGTGGAAGTAATAAATAACTTTAAAGTCAATGAAAACCAGGAGAAGCTTTTGGCAAAAAGATGTAAGGTAGTCTGGATCTAGCACACAAACTGATATTCAGACTGCTTTTCCACTGGTATTCATGTCATGGTTTCAGTCTTTTCTTTCTGCCTTACATACATGGGTTTCAGGTAATCAATCCACAAACACGTCCTTTTTTCATCTTATACCTATCATTCAACAGTAGGTAACACACAATTCTTTATTCTGAACTCTCTATTTATCTGTGTTGAGCACTCACTTTTAGCCTAGAGACAACACATCATTCCTCTCTATATCATGATCATCCAGTTCATTCAATCCCAAACATGCCTCTCACCCTCCTGAATGTTCAGGTCAGTGACTAATGTCTAACGTCTGAAGCAAGAGTCTGACCTCTTCATTAGAGGACGGAGGGAGAAACCTGCAGCAACTCGCATAAGGTTCAGCGTGAAGTCGTGATCATTCAGAAGACTCACATGGTCTGTGTACACCCAACGCAGCACTGCCTCGCCAACTTCCTCATCCAGTGCACTCCAGTCTAAAGTTAAAAACATGTACCAAGTGATGGAAAGTTAATTCATTACATAATACAATAATTCTTAAAAATAAATGATAGGCAGATATGGGTTAAGCTAACTCACACTACAATGTTTCAGTGAAGAAAAAAGTGATTTGGAGGAGTTGAGTACAAACTAGACTTTTGTCACAAATTCAATTCACTGGCTCATTATTTTATAGAAAGATTCAAAAAATATGAGAATAGCTATTCTTGCTTATAACTGAGAGGATTGTACAAGAAATGTAGAGCAATGAAGACTTTACCTAGTGAATCTACATCAGCAAGGGAGGGAACACCCCAGTTGTCACTCCTGGCAGCCAATACAAAACGGTGAGCACGAACATCCCTGCTGCCAAGATGTACTGCCATATCACTGTACTTTTCCTAATGGTAAAAGGAAACCTTGATGCAATACCAGGTTTCAATTTCTTTTGAAGGAATAACATAAAAGAATTACACCTCTTATAAGGAACAAGAAGCTTGTTTCTCTCTTTGTTGTTCTAAATATGTGAACTAATCCCTTATGTCATCCTGTACAGAGTATGTGATTACCTAATATGATAAAAAAGTGCATGTGATGAACAAGAGACATATATAACAAGAATCTTAAGGGAACTCACCCCACCCCTGCCTCTCTTTGTCACCTGCTTCAACATGCATGAGATATGAGCATAGATATAAATCTATATTGAATCACCTTACTTTCTCACTTAAGAAATCTTTTTAAGAATAGGTAGTACTCTAGATCATCAAATAGCTGTTCAATAAACTCTGACTGTGTAACCAATGAACTTTAAGGTCAAAAATTAAATCAGGAAATACAAAAGCAAATACCATGCCATCATAATGGTACAAAATATTAATAAAACAGTCTCTCCTATCAGCAAAATCATAGTTCTGTAACTTTCATAAAAATCCATTTAGTATGAATGATATGTACCTACTGTCTGAAAATATATTAACAGAAATCTTCAAGTTTTGTTTAACAACCAATAACATGAAAAATCCATTTAGTATGAATGAAATGTTCCTACTGTCTGAAAATATATTAACAGAAATCTTTAAGTTTTCTTTAACTACTAATAAGAGATATTAATAATGAAAAACGACAAACAACACCAACACTAATATACTCATATGTCTGAAAAGAAGGAAGAGATTTATTCTACGCTGGTCAAGAAATGATAAATACGGTAATATCTATCAAATTACTAAAATAGAAGAAAAATACAAAATATGGTAAACTGTGGGATAAAACAATACAAAAGATCTACATTTGAGTATGGCAAAAAACCCTGGGAAGTGCAGCCTACAATGTTACTGAATGGTGCTTCTCTATTTTGCTGGAATGATGTGCTATATAAACATCTTCAAACATTGTTTAAAAGCAATAATTCTTAAAAATAATGAAAAAAAGCCTGATAAGCAACTATAATGAAGAAGTGAAAATTCTTTTAAGCTTGTAATGTGATATATCAATGGCAGAAACCTGTTATATTGCTAACAATTTGTATATACACATTCAATTTTTATAATATCAACAGTCTAAGAAAACAAAATTTTTTGTCAAAAGGAGGTCTAGCACCAGCAAGGATCGGAAACCACACCTCCATTTTTAAAACAGAAACCTATCTTCAGTTTGACCAAATCTAATTACTCCAGTCTTTCTAAGAATATAACCTCTATTACGATATAGGGAGGTCTGCACACGTTATTTCAAATGCTGTTCAGCCAGTGTAACTAAACACTTGTTGATCACCAGCTAGAGTAAGCAATCCAAAATCTGTGCAGGATACTGCTGCATACATAGGCTTTTTTGAGAAGAAAAGATAACTTAAACATAACTTTGTACCTTGTCATATAAGTCAGCAACGAATCGCAGAAGTCTTGTGACAAAGGAATCTTCCCCTTCTGTGGCCTGGGAGCTTGCAGTAGCAATGGCATGTTGTTGTTCGAGGGCTGTGTGGCGCTCCTGTAGTCGTACATACTGTTCACGCAGTAGGGACAAGTGCTGCTGCAGTTTCCCCAATTCTACTTTTAGAGTGATGGATACAATATCAAAAATTAAACTCAGAATTTGCTACAATTTGAGTTATACAGTATAACTACATTATAACTGATTATTTATTAATTTATTACTCATAGCAGATATGCTTTTTGTATATCATGCACTATGATCTACATACTACAACATCAACATAATTTAGACCAGTAACTTCAAAAAAATTCTTCATAGTGATCATCACAAGAATAAAATCTTAATAAAGAATGTGATATTACAATTTTTCTTTATACCAAGCTGATTCTCCTCTCCTGGCTTAGCAAGGCTAATGAACAAACCAATATTAGCCTCCTTTGCAGACATCTGCTCTCTGGTTGTCTTAATAAAACATACTGAAACAGCACCTACCATAAAGGGCAAAACCACAGATTATGATTGCTTCATGTGCCCTGGTTCAAGTGACTGACAGCACATTATCCATACAACACTTTGATCCAATTAATTCTAACCCATGCACATCTCTTGCTCTCATAAATGTTAGGGTCCTTATACCCCAAAGACTCCTTCAAAAGTGAACAAGGCATTGATGGTGGCTTAGATTACAAAACAAGGAAAGTCTTGAATTAACACCACAATCTATAGCACACATATTTACAAGATATGCAACTATAGTGGTCTGCTTTTATCCAGTTGATGCAGTTCTCTATCCTGAGTTGTGCAATCAAAGGATGACTGTTTTGACTGTTCTCATTTGACAGCTCTAGAATACATTCTTTTGAAAAATACTTTGTCCAAAAACACCAAAAAAGCTTAAGCTTAAAGAATTATTTCAATGTGTTTTCTGGGTGGAAAAGCTCAAAAAGAAATTTTCTGAATGCACACTTAGTTCAACATCTAAAATCCAAAGGCAATAATAACTGTAATATATTACCAACACTTTATTAGAAATCATGCTAAATCTTGGCCCCTAAAGAGAATAAAGTTCTTACGGTAAGTCTACAATATGTAACACTACTTTCCCCCAAATCTTTAAAACCTTCTCCACTTAGACATAATACAACTGTTAAAAGTTGCCAGTAAGTATAATGATAGTCTACAACCTGTAAAAACTGATATACTTTTCTCAGAATTCATACATTCAAACTGCTACATCCATGAAGTTAATCTTCACCTTCTTTTTCTGTATCTAAAACAAAATACAACAAATCTGCATTACTTTCATTTTTTCTTCTTCACGCCCAGCCCACTTTGTAGGTAAGACTAATGTACATATATTTTCACCTATCATAAACAAGAGCAGTTATGAATCTTAATGTTAAAAAGGTGTAGGTATGAAACTCAACGTGAATGTGGTGCAACTAAAACTGAATTTCAGTCGTTTTGCCTCGTTGCAACATGAAAACTGCAAATCTTAAGACATTTTGAGTAACTGAGTTCGGATCTCAATTATAAATAAGGGTACAAATTGTACATATTAAAGATAATTAACCGAAATACCTATCAACTACTAAAATAATACGGTATATGCTATACAATTAAGCTGCAGGACTCTGCAGTTCTCCAATATACAAGTTATCCAGACAAGATATACAGGACATGAACCTGTCACATTATTACTTCCATGTGTGGATGGCAAACAAATTCTGCAACTAGGATGGGAAAGCCACAGCCCGCAATAACGTAATAATCCAGGTTAATATTCTTACTCTGACAATACATACGATTTATCTTAAAAGGCAAAAAACATATTCTTGGATAGTCTGTATCTACAATTAGTTATCCTCCACTAGGTACACCGCATCTCTTGCTGGAGAAAAGAATGAGTCAAAGTCCTATAAATTTGAACCATAATCAAATATATGTATTCTCTGATTCAGAGATAACCATTGCGTCAATTCCATTACTTAAAATTAACATATTACCGTCACTTGCCGCCATGGAATTAGGTTCAGCTGTTGATCACGGGACGCCCATCAACTTTCAATGTTATGGTCCGGTGCGAGAATCGTACGATAGTCAACCAAATGTTGAGCTTCAGGTGACTTTTTCAGTATATCTATTCTGTAATATTGGAATATACACTCTAATGTTTAAATATAAACGCCAACGTTTAAATATATACTCTAGCATTTAGATGCAGACGTAAGACGTTTGTATCAATGGGATTTTATTGCAGTTTACCACTTTCCTTTTCGGCTACATTTATCTGGTGATACACACTGGACTTAATTCATGACATTATTTACGTCAATAAAAGAGGGATTAGAATGACCCAATTCGTGCTCAAAATAAGTTCTATAACCTGGGAAGTCGACTAGAATGTCTACGGTCAATCAATTTTCTTGAACTGGTATGCCCTATCAACCTACATGAGTTTCAACAGATGCCTTCAGTCATGCAACTTAATTAACATTCAGTGATAGCTAATTATTTTCATGACTGGAATATCTTGCACACATGGATAGTATTTTCTAAATCAAGGTATTGTAGGAATACGACAAAAAATATTGATCAAACTTCTTGAGGTGGCGTCATTCGGGTGTGTATGATGCACGTATGTAAATAAGGTGATGACATGGGGTATGTGCAAGGTCAAGAGACATGGCAAAGATGTAAAACTCCCTACCCATGACACATAAATAGCAATCATTTGTGATTCTTTCCTGATACGGGCTCCCCAAGGTTCCTCCACTTGGTTACATCTAGTTATGGTAATTTTGGCCTTAAGGATATCTTAAATAAATTCTTAGTTAGATCAGTATTCATTAATATGTTTAGAAAGTATCAAATGTTTTCCTGTCTTCACGTGGATGTAGAAACACTGATATTGGTGATAGTCGGTTGGGGCCACAACTTCAGAGGATGCCCCTACTTCCCATCCTGGGTGTCATATTCATCCACAACTTCAAAAACTCGTGTAAATATCTGTGTATATATCTACAATATCATCTCGTTTCCAACCTTAACCATAGGCTGGAAACGAACTCCTTTAACCGTTCAATATATGTTACACCTGAAGATCTAGAGGAAAATGTTTAAATGCCCCTCAAGGTGTCCTTCCGGTATCATTAATAAATTTCATAATAAGGGGTGACCAAATTGTGCTTAAAAAGTCAAGGTGTGGCCTCACAAGTGATTCATAAGGTTGGCATGAAGATGTCTTATTTCATGTCTGAATTGAGATACTGAAGGGGTTGTCTTACTGTAAGAGAGAATAAGCTAATCTTACTTTTCACCAGGAATGCGATATAAATTTTAAGTGAGAGTGTAAGGTGTCTCTCCTGCATCCTTCGAATCCATTCTCTATATCGTTCTGTTAATACCATTTTCCGCCTAATACTCGTAAATTCACACTCATTTGGGTGAAACTTTAACGAACAAGTGTCGTTTCAGCCTGTTATAGTAATAAAGACTTCTTGTAAAAGCACACATTTCTCGTTCATACCTTAAACATCTTGTTATTAACTTCAGAGGAGCTACCGTGGTGTAGTGGTAAGTATTGCCTACCCGATCCTGCCTAAGTTCGAAGCCCAAGTGCGGCAGTTGGTCTGAAACCAATCTAGCTGTTCATCCCTTTCCTCAGAACTTTACTCTTTTCAAATCTGGTATTTTTCTGCATTTCAGTGACTGCTTGAATAGGGGTTTCATTTCCCTCGTTATCTTATGTACAACATCACGCTGAATTATATGGATGTCCATCTTATCTATCACTTTGTCCCAAATTTGGATGCTACTCCCTCTAGTTCTTTTACAAAATCATTAATAAATAAAATCTTCTAAGGATAATATCTGCATTATCCTCACCCTTTTCCACCTTACAATATCAAACTTCCAATATTATATATGTGAGACTTTCGAGAAACTGATTTTCCTTGACTAATGTAAAGATTATCCTTTTTTGTTTTTGCGGATATTTTCTTTTTTCAAGTTTTACCTCATCTATATTGAAACTTGTCTTGATGATTCCTGTTCTGCTCAGGTAGGAAACCTTGAGTAGTTTACAAGAAATCGATGCTCAAGTCAGCCATAACATCAGCTATAATTCCTCTTCTATCTGAGAAGTTTATCACATTAGTTACATTCTTATCAAAGAAACAGAAAAATAAGATCTTTCACGTCTCAAGGTATTCAATAACGGACTCAATCTTCGTTCTTATACTATGATCTCCCTGGTCTCAGATACGAGGGTACAAGTTATCTCAACAAACTGTGGATATAATGGACATAATATTATATCAAACAACAGAGATAATCACCAAAACATTTCATGTTGCAAAGATAATAAAGGAAGAATCTGTTGCAAGAACACTGTATCTGATAAGCTTATGATAAAGTTAATAAGCTAATGTAGTGCACAGACTGAAGACATAATCATGAATGATGGAGTGTATCATAAAAGCAAAAATCATATATTACCTTATTTCTAAGTAGGTTCTCTAAACGTCTGTATATGTTACAGATATACAGTCGAAAACGCGTTAGGAAAAAAATTACGAAGAAAACGTGCCAATGCCAAATAAGAAGCAGTATCGTACTTATTGCCTAAGTATCGTACATCCCATATGTCCTTGTAAACATAGTGTGATTGGCTGGTGGTGACATGGCACCCGTGATGGGAGGAGGCGGGACTCGGCCGCAAATGATAGTAGACGACCTCTATATATTGGGTTAACAGGGACAAGAAAGGGTTTAGAAGAGAAATCAGACGAAACGCAAAACACAACTCAAAATTCGCGTATTTGTTTTAACTCCCATTTCTTCTCCCTCTCTCTCCCTCTTTCCCTTTATATGTGCAGAAAATGGAGACTGCAAATTTCATTATGTAAGTCGAACCAGTCCTGGTCCTTTTCACTATAATATGGTAGATAATCGCATCAGAGAACACAATAGCCATGGTGGTACATACCATATTCAATCAGTTTCATTTCCACATACATCTGATTAACGCTTTGTTAATGAATGAACACCTGCACAAACACATATTCATCATTTTTATGGTTGTAATAAATCTTTCAATACAAGAAACGATTTGGTTTGCGGATGGCACTAATGTTTGAAAGTATAAGGATGAACTTCGGCTGCCACAACATACAAAGACATGTAAGGCGATGAAGTATCTATCGGTTACACATACAACTGTCTTTAGGGACACTCTTGGAGAAGAAAAGGCTACAGAAGAAAAATATCCACAGCATATGTTACATCCCAAACCAGAGTAAGCGTCATCACATGTTTCTCCTTTTCAAAAACAAATGTATAAACGAACGCACAAAGATATGCCTGAATGAACGGAGCCTAATTAAATGCATCTGTTCAGTCTGATAAAGACGAGAAACGGCGACGCTTTTCAGGTTTGTGAATCAATTTGCTTTACGTCGATGATAAATTCCCTGATGTAAATGAAGAGAGGAAATAAGTGAAATTGGGCTTGAGGAAAGGTAGAGAGTATGTGATGTAATTCTGGACATAGTTTTGGATGAATGGAACGAGTTAAGTCAAGAAACTGTCAATGTAATCTACAAAAATGTAAAAAACAATATGAACAAGAGTACAGGAATTTAAGATGGTATCCAACGAATGCAGAACACTCCTCTTACTTGGACAGACAGACAGTCATACATTTACACATGTATACACACACTGGTAACCATATATGTGTGATTACCTAGTTGTGCATACATGGAGGGGGTGTCTTACACTAGTGGGGCTTCATTGAAACCTTTCTGTTACACCATGCCATTTTAATGTTCACCGAGTTCACTACTACTGCAAACAGCTATTTTATCTTATCCATCACTCATCTGTAATACATTTCATCACAGTTTTCCCACTACTGCTTGATTTCCTCGCATGTCCTGTAGGTGATCACTTCATTAGCTAAAAAAAAGTATCGTAGTAACCGATTTACGAGGTGCGGCTGCTCCTACCATTAATTCGGACGAACAAACTAGTTTTACGCTCCTCACAATATCAATGTGCGCCTTTATATGCTTAAGAGTACATTAAGTATATTTGGCCAAAAGGTCTAGTGGGTTGGCACCGAATGGCGCCTCAGCCACAGGAGCAACTACTTAAAATGATATAAACTTGTCCTTCTAATCTCTTAAATAGGTAATTAATGCTTTTCCTTACCTTAATCATGTTTCAACTATTGAATTAATTTCAAGAGTAAATACTTATTTTAACAGTCTAGGCTGTGGCAATGCAGTAATTCATCACGTTTGCAGCCGAGCATGAAACCATTTGTAACAGTTAACTGTATTTGATAAGAAGCTCGCCTTGACCCTTCTTCCTCTGGGAGTGTTAGACAAGAGTGGGAAGGCAGTACATGAACTGAACTAGGCAAATAATGAACCTCGCTCATCACCAAGATGGACGCCTCAAACACCAACACTTGATACCCGTAATGACTCTGGAAGGCATTCAGTTGTAGCGCTAATGTACAGCGGAGATCTACGGGCAACAGTAACCGCAGAGGAATGACAGGGCAAGCTGTGCGTGCCATACCCATTTACGTTGCTCATGTGATACTTAACAGCTGGCGTGGCCGGTTCGGCCAGCGATAGATCCATTAACAGAAAGTAAACACATACTCCTCACTTTTTCTTCTTTGCATGAATTGCTATGATTTGCATGAAATTCTATCATTTAAAATAAAAGGATTTTACTACGACTTATCATCATTACATATTCATTACTTAATAACACACCTTCGTAATGAAGGACGGGACTGAATGAGTATTGAGTTACCTGACAAAAACAGAGGAAGTAAATAGTGGGGCAGGATTCCTTACGTGAATCAGGTGGCCACAACCCTGACCTTCTTTGTACATCCCCATTGATGGTGGTCGTTGGTCTTCATATAATACAAAGTGGTATGAACAGTTACTCAACCAATTAGACACTGTATTCCACTGCTCTCTGTTAGCCTGTATGTATGCGCGTTTGTCAGCACAGTGTCTCCCAGACGATGATGATAGACACTCGAAACTGGTAAAAGTTGGATCCCAAGGGCGTGCACATTCGTTTTATTTTTTAAATTCGATATGTGTCAGCGCTTTAGCATTAGAATTTGAAACCTTGTATGCACAAAGAAGGTCAGAGTTGTTTTCAGTTTTGGTGGAAAAACTATTTTTATTAATAAAGAAACGTAGAAGATAAACTGGTTTTCGACATGCTGTTTAATATAGGGTAAAGAAAAGCTTTTGAGTGAAAAAAAAAGTATTTATTGTAAAAATGAAATAAACTTTTATATATATCCTATCTAATGAGAAAAATGCAAAACAATTTTTTTTTTCACATATAAACAATTTTTTTTCTAATATGCTATCAAGTCTCATAGAAGTGGACTGTCTGGGTATACAATAATTGTATTAATGCTGTTTGGCTGGTTTTACTTTTTTATGCTGTTGCGAGTCATACGCTGCTCAATTACAGGTCTAAGCTTTGTTCACTATGTTTACTTAGATAAGAATTGTGTTTTTCAAGTGGTTCAAAATAGGTGAAAAATATGAGGCCGTGCTGCATATCTGTGGAAAGGTCTTTCTCTAGTGCACCTTACTTTGCAAATCATCAAGAATGTACGCTTATGAAATTAGCAGGGTCATATCTGGGATTATTCATAAATAGAATCAGTAGAGAACTTGAGCATTCAAGCCACTATGACCAACCTTTAAAGGAAAGTTCACCTAAACCCATTACCATTGGCAGATTTGAGGGGGCTGAGGAACTCACTAGGGACACCTGTTCCTGCTAAAAAAATTTCAAGGTTTCCCCTCAAGAAATGTACTGTTTAAACTTTGTTAGATTTATTGTCATTTCTGGTTTGTCTCACTGGCTTTAATTCTTGAGGTGTTGCCTTTCTGTCCTCTTTATCTTAGTTATCAATGGCTACTGATAAGTTTTCATTGGTTGGCTGGTACATATACTTAATTTTGGTAGAATTATCTTCCAGACAATATTAGTTTGCATTTCAGCTTCATGGTCTTAGTTCACAGAGGCACACTGGTAACTTGGATGCGTTGCCATCAGTATTTTGATTTTGATGTGATTATCTGAAAAATCATAAAAATATGAGTAATTCCTCTCATATCCATGTACATCTATTATGCTCCCTGTTGCTTTAAAGTTGTGTCATTCATTCAGAAAGTCCTCCATACACCCTAAATTTGCAAAAGTATGCAGATTTCCTACAATTTTACTTCTTATATAAGTACTCATCATGTCCTTAAACCATAACTTCAGACATATTTATATCTTTGCCACTCACCTTTATCATTCTTTTACTTTCTTCTTACATGCCCTCTTTCATAAATAATGTCTGAAAGTATACTAATGACAATTTACCTAGCTACGGCAAACTGCTGCCCTTGTAGAATGTACCTGTTCATAACAAAATCCTGTCACTTGTACTAAAAACTGGTAACAAAAACAAAATCTTATCCAAAACGTAGTAGTACCTATCCTTAATACATTAATGGTTTCCTTACTGTTCTAAAGAGTCCATAGTAGCTCATATGGCCAAAAACTAAACATAATGAAAAAACCTTATGCTTGAAATTCTTCTCTAGCCATTTTCATGACAAGAATATGGTTAGTAACACTATTGCTGCCTCATATAGTAGTAACCTAACAGAACCCTTTTCACTGGCTCTTGGCATTAATCTCTCACCCTATTATGGATAAACTCTACCTCTGATTTTTCTTGCTGAGGAGACTAGTTGCTGTAATACCACAACCCATGTGAGGGCTTTTAAAAATCCTTTACCTTTTAAAACCTAAAACCTCTTCTGACAGTTTATCTCATTGTTTATATTAGGTGTCACTTTCCCTTATATCCTTAGGCTCGGGGAGAAAAGTTAGTACAAGACGTGCAATGTTAAGACAAGAATGCTTTTGATGATAACCTCATATAAGCTTAGAACTCAAAAACCATGTTCTTAACTATGAATAATATTATTTAGAAATAGCCATATCATTACCTCTTGAAAGATCTCAAGAGAGCATCTTTCATTATATTCAGTCAAATCTCTTTAAGACTTTTTCAAAACCATCAGTGATCATCAAGGGGAATATTTATTTGTTTGCCCATGAAACCTGAAATCCCATCTGGCAAGAAACATTTCTCCTTTGATTAAGAAGCTCATCTTACTGGCTCAACCTGGTATTTATGCTAGAGTGCATGATGTGGCCTATTAGGTACCTAAGCCTTCCTTAGAGGTCTTTAGTTGGCAGAAATCAACAAAAGAGGTCTTTGGCATTCATCTGACACCTTTATTATGCAGTACCTTAGTTCTGACATTATGAATCTACCGTGCATAATTATAGGGATTCCACCTTCAGGAAGGACAGATTCTGATGTGCCTCTAGGTCACTTTTTAAGATAGTTTTTTCTGCCTTTGGTTTAATCTTAGTACCTGAACATTTTTCTCTAAACTTGCCTCCTTCATGTGTGTATACTGCCAAGTATGCAAGACACATCGAGATCAGAACGATGTAAGATCAGACCAAAAAAACCTTTTTTCTCCAAAGCAGTGCCCCATGAGTATACTTCTGGGTCTCTTACTCTCCCTGCCTTTCTCAACTTCTTTTCCAAATATCTTTCTCTTTACTGATGGTGACCACCACTGGGATGACTCTTGCAATCTGTGATTAGAATACTAAGTGGGCATTATGTGAAGAAGGTGATCTATAAGAATGGCACTATCAAGTTATCCTAGAATTAGTAAATTTTAAGGGTCATTTTCAAGACTGCAATGAGAGCCCCCCCCCCCAAAAAAAAAAAAAAAAAAAATCCTGTCCTTAATTTCTTTCACATCTGATGTTTAATATCATTTTTAGAATTTTCTGAAGAAATGTTAAATAGTATACATAAATTAGGTACTACTTATTTTTCCCCAGGTCATACGAAGGAAAGTTTTACAACTCTAACATTACTCTCATTACAGTTTTTTTCATGAGTTTAAAGTATCATTTATAAGCTATGCAATGTGCTTAAGCTGAAAAAAAAAACACACAATAATGAGAATGCTGGATATGATGAGAAGGGTGGAAGAGAGTATGATGATGAACATGGGCAAGCAGATGCACAAGTCAGTGAGGGTATTGTCATGTATTCATCAACTAATGCACTGCAAACCATACTCAGCCACAAACTGTGCTCCTGATTGAGATTGTGCTGTACTACAAATGAGCCATTATCAGGGGTGTCTCAGATTCAGCTGCACCACAGGATTATTAGATAGACAACTTGTAGCTGGATAACCAATGGACCATATGAATAAAATGTTAGGTTTTTTCACAAGCAATCCAGTTTTGGACAAAAAATGGTGTTTATAATGAGACTGTACCCCCATGTATATGGTAATATTAATCAATATTACTAACTCTTTATTGCTATCAATCTGTTGCTTGTTAGCTTACTAACCCTAATCAATTTTAGCAAGCATGCTAACATCTTTTACTGACATACTGAACCACAGCTGCAGCAACAGACTTTGCAGATTCTATACACCCGTCCATGTTGGAATGTGTGAATCCATCACCACCAGCAACCAATCCATCTGCCAGAGCCACACAGCCAGGAAGTCCAGGGTATGCAGATGTTACCTATTAAAAAAAGGCAAAGATAACAGCACCATGAATATATTGAAAGAACGTTTCAACATACTTTCAGCATACATAATGCAATTAAGTAATGGTAATGAAGATATTCCAGGAAACTGATTATCTCTGTTAGCAAATGGGGTTGTTTGGGCTACAGCAATACTATCATGATAAAAGTAAGTAAACTTATAATGTCTTTAAAGAAGACAAGAAAGTTATGAGGGATGTCAAAAAGAGAAACAGAAAGAAACTAAGCTTTCTATGGCTACACTTAATTAGGTCACATATGCCCAACTGGGATATCCTACTCAAGTCTAAATCTATAGTATTACGACACAGCTCAAGCATGAGAAGCCAAAGCACATCTGAAAGACATGAAAGAATGCAGAGTTGAATTCATTAATATATGAGGGTAGCTAGTGTCATAGATCCTTTGTTGGAGACAGAAGGTTATTGACAGAAAGAAGAATGAGGACAAGTTGTCACTATCATAAATACTGAGTCTATTACCATAACTCTGTACAACCAAGAGTATATCTACTTCATCAGACATGGTTCTATTTGGTACTACTTTGAATTTTGTATTAAGTGGAACTCTCTGATCTAGTTTCTCTTAAAAATTCTGAGGTATACCTCAACAAATCTCTAAACCAAGCCAAGAAAAACACTATTGTTTCTCTTTCCTTGTATAAGTTTCATATATGTTATCATGGTGAACTAGCATAGCCTTCATTTGTATATCTGTCATGGGACAAGTATTCCTGTATGTGTTTCTTTTTCCTCCATTCAGACAGTTTTAAGAAGTGCTGTCAAGCTAGTTGGCTTATGCTAATTTGCTATTAATTTTGATCCCTCCTTTACATAATGACAATACATATATAATTTCATAAATATCTGGCATTTTGCTTTTGTCCAGGCTTTGTCCTTCTAAGGTCCTTGCATACCACTTGTTAGCAACCACTAATGAATAACAATGAAAAGAACATATTTTTTTTAATTCTTTAGGTATATTTCTTACTGAAACAGATGAGAAGTTTGATAGTGAAAAAGTTCTTAAAAAATGTCCAAAATACCCATACTCACAGGAAGAGTACAAAGATATGGGTGGGACCTAAAGTAGTAACCATTAATGGTGGGCTTCCAATTTGAGTAATACATTTCTTAATGCCTTTTTACTCCATTCTTTAAACACTTTTGTATTCATTGAGGTAAAATTACTGAATCCAACAAGTCCGCTCATGTTCATTTCTATTTCCCAACTTCATCCATTATGAATCTTAGAAGGATAATATCTCACTCTTATCTATTCCAACAGATGACCTGGAAACCAAATGAAAGCATAATCTACGTGCAATTCTCAATTTTTCACACATGTTAAAAACTGCTTCATTTACCATTCATGCACATCACAAAATATACATACCTGAGAAAACCTCCACTTTTGGCATTTCACGTATTTTGGTTCTGGCCAATTTGGAAATGCTTCCTTAACATGGTTAATAAGTAATGGTTTAACCTGATCAGGAGTCTTCTCTACGTGGGCTTTTCCAAATGGCACTGAAGTGTGTAGAACCACAGATGGTTTCATCTTGTCTATGAAGAGAAATATGCTTAGCAAGGTTTAATAATCTGTTTTTTCAGTGCAACAAATACATATACTGGTACACTGCAATATAAAGAAAAACCTGTATATACAGAATTTTAAATGGAAAAAAAATTATATATAATGAGGAGCTTTTGCAGTACAGTACTATAAACTGAAATTATTCATACCACAATAGGAAAAGCATACTAGTATTTTCTGACAAGCAAACTGAATACACAGCAGTGGAGGAACATGACAAATGTGAACTGAATTTTAATATCTTTAACTCAATGCTACCAAATCAGGCTACCAAGATAATGAACTGGAATAATGGGAAAATACCCTCAGTGATAGACAGATATCTAATTGAAAATGCTATCAACATTCCTATTTTGTAAGAATTTTCAGTGCCTTAAGCTACCTGGGATTGGATATGGAACTGGTCAGAAGCATGGGGAATGAAGTTCGTCACTCAGTGGAAAAGAGGGTTAAGGCCTTGAGTGTGCTAAGGTGCTTGTGGAAGGAAAGATCAGTCTCTGTAAGGGCATAGTAGTCCCAGCAGTGTTGTGTGGATACAAGTCATGTGCACTGAATACAGAGTGGAGGTAGGCAGTGGACATACTGGAAATGAGATGCTTGAGGATGATAAGATGTGAGGCAGGGCAATCATGTAAGAAAAGCATGTCTGACATAGGTGTGATAGTGAACATAGTTTGACTAAGAAGGCCTGCCAGTTTGTGCTGAAATGGTTTGGGGGTATGAAGAGGATGACTGAAGGAAGATTCACAAAGAGGATCTATGTGATGGAAAAAGTGGGAACAAAGTGAAGGGAAGAGAGGGGAGTTGGAAAAAAGAAGGCTTTGGGGTATAGGGGTCTAAAAACTCAGGAGGGTGAGAGACAAGTAGTGCAGAGAGAGAATTGGAATGTTCTGGTGTCAAGGGATAATATGCTGTTGATGGGCTGAACCAGGGTACATGCAGTGGGGCTTGACTGAGGAAGGCGTCTCTGATTTTGCTACAATATAGACGACAGCCAAAAACTTGATGTGTGCAAATGAGGCAACTGTTTGTTTGTTCCTGAAACCATCATGCTAAAACTGAAGAGGCTTTTAGGTATAAATTAATAATTATTAATATTTGCATACTTACACTACAAAATTCTGTCATTAACGAAATGAAAACAGATAAAGCCAAAACAGTCCTTACCTAAGCCTCTCTTCTTATTATCTACAGCAACAAAACGTAAGACAGGGTCACTGGAGATATACTGTGCAGCTGCTTCATCTTCAAGGCTGACATTTACGTCTTCTTCAAAAAACAAAGCAAGCGCATAGCGGGAACTATAATCAACAGATTGTAGGCCAGCACGTAGTTTGTCATCTTTGTCTGAAAAGAAATCGCTGTTACTGCTACAACAACTGTCGTGTTATTGCACTAATTTTTCACATTCCTCAAACTCAGAAGTTGAAGGCCTAAGACAGATTGGTACTGAGATAAATAAAATTGAGTGTGTGTTTCATATCAATGTATTTGAAAAATTCTGTTAATTAATACAGGCACCATCCTATTCAAACTTGTAATCTTTTTTAAGTAAGTATGCATCTTTTTGCATTCCAGGGTAAATGGCATATCTCGTTAAGATATCTCAATTATGCACCCACTCTACATTTCAATTATTAAAGACCACAGAGCAATGCCTGTATGTCAATAATGCACTTATTAATGTAGCAGCCACATGTAAAATTATTGAGGCCTCTTTTAGCATATGTACACAATGTACACAACATAAGTATAAAAGCAGGAAAAGATAAAATTATGAGTAAACAGAAGACAAATGCACAGAAAAAAACGAAATCTGTAATTCTGAGGTGTTTCAGAATAAGTGGCAGACCAATGAGTGGACTGGAATACAATGTAAGGCTCCTCAGATGAAAAGAACCACAAACAGGAGGAATAACAAACCCTCTCCTCCCATAGTAGTTTCCATTAGGTATGACCAACTGAACTTCCAAACAAAAATTCTTATAAGATCCATATGTGAAAAGTGGAGAGGTATAAGACTGAATGATGCTCTTTAAAGCATTTAAATTCTATAACAATACACAGTATTCACAAACAGTTACTTTTACAGATCTAAAATATGATGAACTCTACAACTTAAGGATTACTAACAGGAAATATAAATGGTCAAAACTTTCAATATTCACCTATTATATCCTTCACTGTCCCAGTTAGTCCAAAGATTTGTGGGACAGGCATTGTGAGGACCACAGCATCAAAGAAGTCGGCCTCACCCCCAAGGGTTCTCACATTCCATTTGCCATTATCCAAATTAATACTTCTAACATGATGATCAAATCTGAGTAAAAGGAAACCTAAGTTATTATCGAGTTTTCAATGACTGCTAAAATTGGAACTTATGTCATGAGGGACTGTTATGTGTGCCTATACAGATAAAAGCCACCTGTTTTTACAAACAGAAGGGAAGATACTATCCTCCTGGGTGTCCACAGGATAGAACTGACCATAGATAAAAGAGACTCTTCGTCTTGCTCAAAAGGTGAACCCTACCAACAAAAGAAATGAAGGTGGCCATCCGCATGTTATAAAGTATTATGTATATCAAAAAGTTTCAGGTTTGAAGTTTCATACATAAAACTGCATTGGAAAGATTAAGCATAAATCACCCTCAGAATTGCAAGAAATAATGTCTAAAATATGAATATATACATATACATGAAAAGGTTACCTTGTTTTAAAAGATTATGAGATAATATTCCCAATCTTTCAATTGTTTACTCATTACCATATAAAGAATATCAAATGGACATCATTCTACCTGGAAAACTTAGTATACATACGTGGACATAGTGAACTACTACTAAATACCTTAGGAACCACTAAAGAATACTGCATATACTTAAACCACAAATTTCACATACTGTACTTACTTTGTGGTCAGGTTGGCTTCTTTAATGAAATGCTTTACTATTGATGATATTCCATTTGGGGTTACATAATGCTTTGTCCCTTCATCACTTGTCCTCATTCCTAATACTTTACTACTGAGAGGTATCAACACTCCTGCATTTATGAGCTCTTCATAGTATCTGGAAAAAGGGGTTTTGATCCTAGAAGATTTTTTCTAACTTTAGAGTCCATGATATGGATACCAGTGCATGTATGACTATCCAGTCACCACCTGGACAAAAGACTGCATGAAAAGCCTTGCATGCAAACAAAAACAGTAGCCAAACCACAAATAATGATAGCATATCAGTATTTAGGTCTGGATTCATATTGTAAGCACAGCTCTATCATGTGAGAGCATTTGCTAAGTGATAGTTTTAGGTCACCTCCTGCCTCTTCAACCTACCATTGTAAAGCAACAGAACCAATGTGTTCTAGATTAGTAAACTAATAGTGATATCACAGTTTATCACCTACCTTACAGTTTTTTCTTTGATAATTCTATCAATAATCATATAATTATTTCATTCATTCTGATATGGTATATCCCAAACCCTCTAATAAAATATATATCATCTTATTCATAAACATACACAACATCTCACACATCTCACAGTTTCTTACACCTGTGTACACCAAACAAACCCTGGAAACCAAGGTTTGTGAATGCTACTTACGAACTGTGAAGTTTAGCATATTCTGGAGTTGCAGAGATGTATTGAGCACCAAGATCAGCAGTACACGTAGCATCATATGGGCTACGAGATGTTGACATACGACCTCCTAAGGGAAACTGAGACATTAGAAATAACTTCTTGTTCTATTCTATTCTATCCCCAACATCACTAACTAACTCCACATATATTTACATGGTACAAATGTAATGCCAGCAAGCATTCACATTTTGTGGAGATTAGTTGAGCAAAACAGAGGGTACCTAACCCCCAATCCTTCAGACATGCACAGGGCAAAGACAGTCAACTTGCTGTTCACTTGTTATACTGCTATCTTCCAATTAATTTAGTACTCTATTTTTTAATAATGCTAATAATTAGTATGAATCTTATATTTTGTTGTATCCACTAATTCATGATTACATAGCAAGATTTAATGTTTTTACTTATCAACTATCTAAGCATATGCAACATTACCTTCCACCAAAGTATATGAACTCATGACTTATGCTTTCATTGGATGATGACAGAAACATAAAAGAAGCAAGATTATGGAACATTACCAAAGGAGTAAAATACATAAATGATATTTGGTGTAAATAAGCTGTTGAGAAATCTTACCAGCTCCTCTTGCTTTGTCCCACAAGATCAGTTCTATGTGTGGTAACTCTCTACGTAATAAAGCACCAGTTACTGCGCTAGTAAGCCCTCCTCCAACCAACAGCACCCGTGTCATCATGATCTGTGGATTATCAAAATATGTGGATCATGAGATACCTTCCAATGATATAGTGAATGTGCACTGTCAATTCAGATTTACAGATATTAGCAGAAGTAATTTACAGGCACATGCATAAGTTTAATCACCATACTAATCAGACAGAGGTTAGGCTTATATGCAGTAATAAGGCATAAAATAACAAACTGAACATTTGTGGCTTAATCATTTATAAAATTACATGAGTTTACATGAGAAAGACAGACAACAGGAGGCCTGATTGGCCCATGACTGGGTTGTCTGCTAAAGAAAAGAAAAAGAAAGTTTAACTTGACATGAAAATGTAATTCCACCCAGCAATTTTTTTAAACTATCACCGACTCCCCGCTGCTGCAGAGTATCCTTCTACTGACCCCGTTACCGCTGTCATTTAAACAGTTTATTTCTGATGTTTTTCTCAAGAGTATACCTGAATTTATAAAGTATTTGTCTAAACATGTACGCCAAACCTCAAGTCTGTGTGCTAACATTTGCACCTAAACTTCAACAAAGAAGAAATGAGATGCCACTGCCAAGGTATCAAAAGAAATTTTCCCGTTTCTTTTCCATAAACTTAAATCATTTTTCTAAACTGTAATTATATAAATGAAAATCCCATTGATCTACACAGTGAAAGAACCAAAGTAAAAGAATACATCAGCCCTTTTTTCTATATCAATAATGAAAGTAACCACAGCTTTAAACAAAATATGGAATTCACCATCCTTCAGAGATCAATCTCACACAACGTTTACCATATTTGTCCAAGCCCAGCTCATTTTGTTGGTGGATCTGAAACTTGGGACGCTAACAGATATGGGATAAAATAAAGTCTATCTTCTTGATTATGTAAAAAAACAAAGATAAGAATCCAAACCGCTGCTTAAAACTCCACGCATACTGTGAAGCCCCTTGAACTTACCAGAGCAATCATTTCCTTTTACTTTACAATTTCATTGAATGAATAATCCTGTATAAAATTTGCTGCCATAATCAAATTATCAAAAAATGAAAAAATATTCTACTCTTCTTTGCAAAAGAAAATTATCGTAGTAAATTAAGTTAAAACTGAGTTATATACATGGTGTGAGGTTGGCTAATATTGCTGTAGAACTGTGAACCTAATATATGTCATGAATTTCTTTCATATGGAGAGATAAAATTGTGAAACTAATTTTGCATGGAATAAAACAAAATTAAGAAGGATATATAGCAAAACGTTAAAGTTCTAGTTTAGAGGCACTACAGAAATCACATGTAATTGGATTAAACACATGTCAATAGACTTCTTATACTTTATAAAATCAATTTTGACCCAAGGAAAGGAAAATTCTCATAGGGACATGATTTGGAGCATATTTTTTCTAAACCTGAAATGACAACGGTTTCGATCACCACATAAAATGTGAGGTATGAGTTGGAAACACTAATATAAATCAACAGATCTCATGTAAATTCACCTAAGGGCAGATAACTAACTTAATATTCAGTACTATAATCAGTAACTTCAAAAGACATTGTAGTCAACAGCCTTCTGCCATACTGTTTGTATGTGGTTGGAAGAATTAAGCACACTGAGCAAAAAAAATCCTTGCAAATGAATATAAACATCATAATTCACAAAATTTTCCCAAATTTCACTGAAATTGCTTAAATTCAAGTTGCCAAAGTAAGTCGGTTAAGGTGTTCTTAGGCCCTATTGCCTTTCAGATGTGTTTCCCTTTATCATACTACTTTGATGCTACTTTATCCTAAACCATCACAGCCCTCCATACTATATATATTTCCACTAAATAAATTGTAATGCTTTAAATCGCTTCTTAGAAGTTCACTGATATGCACTTCTTCCAAATCCATATTATTTCTTTGATACCCCTAAATTGGAACATTAAGAATCACATGATGACACTGTCTATGAAGGATTACAAAAAGGATAATATTGAGACTGGACAAAACTTTGTTTCTTAGAGCAGTTCAGTGCATGTCAAAATCACAAAACGAGTATATTGTGTAGTAACTGTAAACATGAATGACATCACGAGACATCATCGTTCTGTACATCAAGTCATAAGAAATACCTGCTGACAGATGCAGACTTAAAATGTTTTCAATTTCGTCTGCTACACGGGAACAGCTGATCCGATGATGCAACCTCAAGGGAAGATAGAAGGAAGTCAAGAAGTGCAACTGTTATCCAACCAAGTCCCTTACTTCTCCTTCCATCTAGTGACTAAATTATGAACTAAATGGTGAATATCTGAATATTTGTTCGAAAGGTATATTATAGAGCTCCTTCCGTTATTCTTCTTTAGATCATATGACGTCCTTTCGTTATTCTTCTTTGGATCATATGACGTCTGTAAATTGTTGTTTATTATCTGCCGTACAAGAATGAATTTCACTTAGATAAATTTCCTCTTTAACTATTATCACTGACAAACCTCATTTCATTTGCTTATGTAAATGCCGTAGCCTCAACCAGCCTTGGTTGGTACGTTCTGTTACCTAAATATATGAAAATCGATAGAAATTCCATCTAGCGCAATTGTTGAAAACCTTTGTAAATATATGAAAATCCTTTCGCAGAAAAATGACAAGGTGGTTTAAAGGAGTATACTAAATACGATACGATGCCACCATACCTTGCATAAAACTATCACGATTCGCAGGAAAAAGTAAGAGATAAAAGTCAATGAAAAACATTGGGCTTCTTTACATAACATTTTGTTGTGAGACCTGTGGTTACTATTTGTGTGTTTCTGATATATATCCCGTGACGTCTTTCCTTCGTGTGCACACACACAGATACACACACACACACACACAACCCCAGCCTAACCTAAGTCCCCATTTATCGAACAACCCCGTGGGGAGGATGTATACCTAAGCTGGATATTGCCTGACTGCTGCGACCATGATTCGAACCCAAGTGGGCCTGACCTTCAAGCGGGACCGTGGCGACTCATGGTCAGTAACGCTAACCACTGTACACTCTGTATGGAAAGCGGTCATAAGTTCGCCGTTACAATGACTGCTCCACAAGCTCCCAAACGAAGCACAACTCTCTCCTCCAATGCGTTATAATACTTAGCTTAATTTGGTTCTCCAACATGTTATGGGCGTTCTGGATGAATGACGGCATTTCCATTTCATCTGCTCTCGTTAAAAATTTAGTGGGAGACATCATAAACTTTTTTCTCTACGCAAACTAGATTCTTAGTTGCATTCCGGGCTTCTGTGGCAGCTCCTGAGGCAAGGCCACGGGGGTAAACTGATTCAGTCACCGCTCTGCCAGGGGCGCTCAGAGGCAACAAGAGGCGTCTACGTGGCATAACGTTTTGAGGTGATCCCTCCAATCTGAAGACGGTGGTGGGCTGAAATGTACATATTGTCTCTGCGCACTGTGAGTTTCCAGCCCGTTCCTGAAAAGCTGTATAGAGTTAAGCGACTGGAATATTTAACTTTATAACTGAGAATTGAAATGTAGACGGATACAGGCATGCACACAACATAACAGTGGCTCTATCAACATGAACGGGTGCATGGACGTACTGGGACAAACAGATACCGCTTGTGCATGGAGCTAGGAGAGAGATGAGGCACGAGTCTTATGGTGAAGAGTTGTCGACATCTTGCTGTGTAGCTGCCGGGTAAGCAGTTCATTAGAGACCACGTCCTTCGCCAGCAACTATTGCATATGCCCCTATAGTTGCTTGCATATTGTATCTAAATAAACACACACTTGACTTTCCTTCATTAAAACGGGAAAAAATGTGTAAAAATAAAACGTCGCATAACATGAGATATTTTTTGTATTTTTTTTTATGTTGAAGGCTCCAGTCACGGACAAAAGTCCATATCAAGGCCGGGCCCTAATTGAAATATAGAGAG